>MU400722.1:0-67103 GCA_022578965.1 Xylaria sp. FL1777 | reverse complement strand
CCACCCCCCCCCCCCCCCCCCCCCCCCCCCCCCCCCCCCCCCCCCCCCCCCCCCCCCCCCCCCCCCCCCCCCCCCCCCCCCCCACCCACGATACGTCTATTGGATTGGAACTAGTTTCCTAGCCAGCTGTCTCGACATGGCGGTTCAGGAGTTGGTATCATTGGTCTACATATACCACGATGGAAACGGAGAAAATTACTCCTATGATGTGGGCATGGATTAATATAGCCATTGCATTTAAAGGGCGCTCACTTATTATACAAGCATGTTTAGTTTAGTTGCTGAATTGTGTTAAATATCATCCTTTCCCTCTTCTCTCGTTCCTTCCTTTCCATTTTTTTCCAGGGTAGATACAATGGAGGAATAATTCAGGTAGACTGCCCAGTGAAATGTAGACAGGATAAGCATAACCACAGCTGTGGAATTGTGGAGGATGAGTGAAAGTAAAACGGGAAAATAGGAGTCTGTAAGATTTTTGCCTACTTATATCTAGTGTGTACTTAAGTAGGCAGTATAGAGGTGTCTCTAAGCTCTACTAGTTCAAGTATCACACCAATGTAGAGTTTGATCAAACATGCTCTCTCTACATAATAGAGGCAATTTCATCATGGGTCTAGGCCCAGCCGCAAACATGATGTGGTTACAGGGAGGGATCAGTATCACTAATACCTTTCGGCCGTACAGCGGGTTGCCTTCTGCATAGTGTCTCGCGTCATAAGAGGGGTCTACAAGCTTTCCTCAGATGAGGAAAAGAGATAATAAACCAGCGCCCTGTGACTTACCGGGGGCGGCTAAGCTTTATATAAACCTAGCATAATGGACCTTTCTATATATAGATCTAGCCGAACGGGCCCTTATATGGACCCTTTTATACACACGGCTCCTGGGATTAGCGGGCACAGGGGAATCAGATGCGCACAATTTCAGCAAATCCCCTGAATCCTGAAGCTCTGTTACCCTGTAGGCGTGAAATTTTATTATGTCCTCCTCTCACAATCCTTGTCACAAAGGAGGTTAACACACTTGTCTTCTTCCCGACATACAATCGGTTACCATGTGCTTATAAGGCCATGGCCATGGCACTGAAGATATCTGAAGTTTTCCACGGCTGCAATGTACGAGTTTCCAAACAGAGACACATTACCACTTCCTCGATATAATCTCCATGGCAACTGAAGACGTATACAAGACGTCGTTGTATGAGTGATGGGATTCTCATGCTGTTTCCTGGAGATCTTGGCATCGTCTGGAACCAAGTCCAAATTTGATTCTCGCCAAAGCTACAGGATCCGAACAATTTGATATACAGCCCATTAGGGTTTCCAACGAGAGACCCCCAACTGGTCGCGAGGTTGGACGGTGATGCTTGGCCTGGTTGACCTCAGACAACCGTATCAGAGTGCATGAATCGAAGAACCTTATGCTTGGCTTGCTATATTCCAATGGACGTCTGTCCGCTATTATAGGCCCGAATACTAGCGGTGCCCCTTTCGGCTCCGAGGCTATTGTCAACTGCATCGTTGATGTCTGGGCGAGGCACCGCCGGTTTATGGACGACAACTATCGATCTGGTTATTTCACTAGGTCTCGGTTTGCTACTCCAATGTCACCGTGGACCCCGTGACAAGACTTCAGATTATCTATAATGGCCGCTGATACTCTTTGTCTGAGATGTTTGGCTAAAGGCTATGGTTTCCACACAGTTCTACGTTGGAAAGCACTTCACCATGTCACGGAAACGAAGTAGGTGTGTAGTGTCATTGATAGGGGGCTTGCGCCGGCGACAGAAACAACTGAATAGTAGTAAGGGTGATCCTACCTAGCTCGTTAGGTGTCATTACAGTTATGTTAAACCATTCTCTACTCATCGCTCCGTAGCGTTGTCCCCCGCGGCGCATGTGCCGTCCCAACATGTTTATCCATTTTCATACCGGATGTGGCCACCGTGGAATATTGCCGGTAACTTAAACCAGCCAGTCATGTAATCGATGATCTCCTAGCCGCCCCTCGCCTGTGATCGCCAACCAACACGTAATTTCCAGCCCGTCATCCTATCTAGTCATGTGGGATGGAATGGTCAATGATCAAGAATCGGATGCTCCGATGCTAGTGGTTTAAGCAGTCATTGTCGGGAGGTTCTATGATACACGTTAGGATGTGAGTTTCTAGGTTAGTAGTGGTATTGACCGCTTGACAATGACTGGGTCGGGCGAGATTGATATTGATCCTATGTGCGATTTCCTGCTGCGCCACGTTCTTTATTTACGCAGTCACCCCATTCTCTTTCTTCCACTAATATTCTCCCAAGCGACTATCCTAGAGGTTAGAGAATATTCTCTGATTACCGCAACTCTAGCCCGGCTAGTGGATGTGTGAGCACTTGGGTATACCATCGATACTGTAGATTCCGTCTTTGGCATGTCCAACCCAGAACTATGCGGGCTTTATCCTAGCCGAAGACATGCACTGGCTCGAAGCTCTAGTTAAGAAACTGCACCATGTTCAATGGTGAGCGCAAATGCCATCAGCGGCCCATCAGCGTGGTATGCTGCTCGTTCGAAATAGCGATAACGTGAACAGAGTGTGTGGTAATGACCGCTCTGATATTACTTACCATTGAGTTGGGCGCCCTGACCTTTTCAGTAAACCCTCCGCTTTTCCGAAAGCGCAAAGTTGACCTCACGTCCATAACCATGAACCGAGTCGGGAAACAATATGGCGGCCAAACAAACTCTTACCCATTCCACCTCGGGTTGGACGTCTTTCGTCAACAGCACCATAGCTGTGCCCAGTAGCCTGACGAGTGCTTCAACGGTCTCAGACGTGTCCTTCTCTTCATCCTCGTCTCCATCTCCATCTCCATCTTCACCAACGACTTCTATTCACCCGGCGTCATTATCGCCGGCGTGGTTTATATCGGCAGTATCCTCATATGATTCAACTAATCGATACTCACTCATATCAATGCCATCGCCGGCAAGCTCATTAGCAGCGCCGACTATGGCCCTATCGAGCTCGCCCGTTGCGTCTTCCCTCATGGTTGAGTCTGTGTCTGGCCCACTGCTCATCCTAGCGACAATCTCATCATCGTCTTCCCCGATCAGTAGTATAACCTCAGCCTTCATATCTAACGCCACAACATCCCAGCTAACCCACTACACATCACCGCCTCCCTCGGTTAATGATGTGATGATATCAGTCATCACAAGAAACACAGCATCCCGCCCAATTAGCGACATGCCGTTGTCTTTACCAGCCAGTAGTATAGCCTCAATTATCACCCCAGATAGATTTATATCCCGCTTCACAGACAACAAATCTTTGAGCCGACCCATATCTCCCAACGCGACAAAGCCTCCGCCATTCGACGCACCAACCGAGACACCCGTAGTAACAGTCCTCCACTCTTCTCAGCCCTCAACAAGCCCAACAAACCCACCCATACCTCCCTTTGCCGAACGAGCGACGCCCCCAAACCTAATGGTCCTTGCCATTGTGATCTCAGCAGTGATTTTCCTGCTGCTCTTCCCAATCGTTATCTGGAAAATCGCCGTTGGTAGAAGCCAGCGCCGTAGCCATCGGCGACAATCCCTTCATCCCGACACTGGCCAGGGTATCTGCACACGCCCATCTTTGACTTCAGAGACTGCGGGCAGCAGCCATTCCGTCGCGGCGACGTACCACAGCGCGCTACGGGGTTCCGTGCGCGTTGTGATTGATAGGTCGTTTGCTGACGGGGAGGGACGACGCCTGCCAGGTCATCCGGTCTATCATGCTGGTTCGACGAGGCCCGCGGCAAAGCGGGGAGGGGCGTTGAATCCGCCGCGGTGGAGCGTGGCGGACCTGGACGAGAGCAATGATGTCTCGGATACGGGACCCGGGACGAGTGGGGACGGCCTGTGTTATTACAATGGAAGAAAGGTCGGGGTTGGGAGGGCGCAGTAGTGGTCATGTGGGAAGGGATGGAGGGAGAGGTCAGAAGTTATACAGTATGTACTGTATAGAGAAACCCTGACGCCGGCGGGGGGTGTTGTTGTTCAACTTCTTGTTGTGACGCATAAGCGCACCAATCAGGAGGGCACCAGGTACGCACACAGTACGCATAAGACAATGATGCCCACGGTTTAGCATACGTAAGTAATGATGGATACCTACGTTAGGTAACCTACCTAGGATGCATATGTTGATATATCGTTCCACCGAGAACGATCTCGAGCGAGCTGCCGGACGCAAGGACGCAGAACATGGCTAGTCAAGAGGATGAATGGTAGTCTGCGGTAGGGAGAGCTAGAATGTCATTTCTGGTTAGACTTCCCTTCACCCGTCGTGTCATGTCGAGCTGCAGGACGGTGGACTTCGCGTACGTTAGCTACCTATAGTACCTGCTACTATACGTATAGTACCTATGTACTGCATAGTGTATCGGTGAGCACTGAGAGGGGTCTTTTCGAATCTTGCAAAGGTAATGAATGGCATCTGTCAAATGCCAAGGTGGCCTGACTTGGCGAGGCAGCTGAGAGACGGCGGAGGGAGGGGAGGTATTTACACCGATGCAAGAAGAAGAATTCCCTCACTGTTTCCAAGTTGGCACTATTCCCTCCTTTTTTTTTTGGTGGTTTGAGTTGGAGTCATATGAATTGGTGTTGTTCAGAGTATAATACATCGGAGGACCGGCTACTAAAAAAAAATTATTAGTAGTCCGGGGTTGGCTTGGCCTAGTTGACGGTATTCACTTAGTACACTATTACTACATATACGTACCTACCCACGCATAGGTACTTACTCTGGGTATGTACTCAAGACTGGATCTGTTACCATATGTTTTGCAATTGATCAATTGATTGATTTTCCTTCTCTTCTGCTTACTTATATGTACCGGTAATTTATGATGTATGTAGCTCTGTAGCGCGACGGTACCAGGTATGCAAGGTAGGAGGTACGTGGGTACTGTACCTACCTCTTACCAAGACCTAAGT
Organism: Xylaria sp. FL1777; assembly: GCA_022578965.1. Taxonomy (NCBI): domain Eukaryota; kingdom Fungi; phylum Ascomycota; class Sordariomycetes; order Xylariales; family Xylariaceae; genus Xylaria; species Xylaria sp. FL1777. The sequence goes on along the minus strand of MU400722.1, from coordinate 62,127 downwards.
ACATCACTATATGTCATGTGGTAGGTTAAATCCGCCCATCCCTACCTACCTACTTACATATCTTAAGTACCTACCTCAGCCCATCACCCATCATCTATCTACACTACAATCCTCGCCCCCGACTTCTCTTCGCCTCCTTTTCTTGATCACCCTCTCTACGTCTTCTGCCGACCACCTGACCACCTGACCACGACCACCACGATGCTTCCTACACTACGCATTGCCTCTCGCCAGGCCGCGGCTGCAAGTCGGGCTTCCGTCTTCGGCTTGCAAGCTGCCAGAGCTGGGTCTACCTGGGCCAATGTTCCCCAGGGTCCACCGGTATGTGTGTGTGATGCTGCTGCTGCTTGCTGCTGCAGTTATTGTTGTTGTTGTTGTTGTTGTTGTTATTTTTGTGGCAGCAGAAGTAGTATTAGTAGTACTACTCCTCCTAGTAGCAGCTGCTATTGTCTGTCGGTGTTGAGAAAAGCTCGGAATAGAATTTGCTGACTTAACCATGGCCGTGGGTCTCTAGGATGTGAGTTGATCGCGAAACACCATCTTGAAGCTCGTCCAACTCGAGCTACGACATTTACTGTCTGTGCCTGGAGACCAATTGCTGACGTGTGACCTTCTGCGCGTTCAATTCAGGCCATTCTGGGTATGGCTTTTCGACATACCATCTAGTCAATGCGTCTACTCCTCTCTGGGCTTCCTCGGCACACCTGAAACTCCTGTGGGCGTAGAATGTCTGACGTAGTGGTGTTCTAGGCATTACTGAAGCCTTTAAGGCCGATAGCTTCGAGAAGAAGATCAACCTCGGTATGTCTGTTTACCAATCTGTCTGCCTATCTGTCTGCGGATGCGCTTGCTCCTCATCACGCCTCCACCCTCACCAGTCAATCTTGACTACAAGCGACTGAAGAAAGACCTCGTTGTGTACAGGTGTTGGGGCCTACCGTGATGACAAGGGGAAGCCTTACGTCCTCCCCTCGGTCCGCACCGCCGAGGAGAAGGTTGTCGCCGCCAAGCTGAATAAGGAGTATGCCGGCATCACCGGCGTCCCCGAGTTCACCAAGGCCGCCGCCATTCTCGCTTACGGCAAGGATTCGTCTGCCCTCGACCGCCTCGCCATCACCCAATCCATCTCCGGTACCGGCGCCCTGCGCATCGCCGCCGCCTTCCTCGAGCGCTTCCACCCCGGCGACAAGACCATCCACATCCCCAACCCCTCGTGGGCCAACCACAAGGCCGTCTTCAGCGACGCCGGTCTCAAGGTCCAGCAGTACCGCTACTACGACAAGAATACCATCGGCCTGGACTTTGGCGGCATGATCGCCGACATCAAGGCCGCCCCCAAGGGTAGCATCTTCCTATTCCACGCCTGCGCTCACAACCCCACCGGTGTTGACCCCACCCAGGAGCAGTGGAAGGAGATCAGCCAGGTCGTTAAGGACCAGGGTCACTTCTCCTTCTTCGACATGGCTTACCAAGGTTTCGCCAGCGGTGACACTGACAAGGACGCCTTCGCTCTGCGCTACTTCGTCGAGCAGGGCCACGACGTCTGCCTGGCCCAAAGCTTCGCCAAGAACATGGTACGTCTCCTTCCCCTTCTTTCTCACTGACAAGCCTCCCATTCTGCCGGTACAAGATTGCTGAACCGGGTTGGTACACAGGGCCTCTATGGTGAGCGTGTAGGAGCTTTCTCCATTGTGGGTGCCTCGGCCGAGGAGAAGAAGCGCATCGACTCCCAGGTCAAGATCCTCGTGCGCCCCATGTACTCAAATCCCCCCATCCACGGCGCCCGCGTGGCCTCGGAGATCCTCAACACCCCTGCCCTATACCAGCAGTGGCTAGGCGAGGTTAAGGAGATGGCCGACCGCATCATCACCATGCGCGCCTTGCTCAAGGACAACCTCGAGAAGCTGGGCAGCAGCCATGACTGGAGTCACATCACCTCGCAGATCGGCATGTTCGCCTACACTGGCCTCGATGCCGCGAGCATGGAGAAGCTAGCAAAGGAGCACAGTGTCTACGCCACGAAGGACGGCCGCATCAGCGTTGCCGGTATCACGACTGGCAACGTCGGCCGTCTCGCCGAGGCCATCTATAAGGTCAAGGGTTAAGAGAAATCGGCACCATCCGTTTCTTCTTGAAAGTAAACAAGGAAAGGAAAAAAACCATCGGTACGGTTTTGGTGGGACCAATAGGGGCGTTTTTGCCTTTCCTCCTTGCCATGCGGAAGGGGGAAAAGGGTCATACAGAAGGACTGACTGTCGTCAGCGCGCTTTGCTGAGACATCGCTACGGTGTAATGGTCACATGCCCTAGATAACTGTGATTTCGCATCGCAGAGGGTGCTACCCAGCAGCTTTGTTTCTATTCTCCATGTTATGCACGTACTTGGATGTTTGCTTTTCTCTGTCTTGCATTCGGATAGACGGACAGATGGGACCAAAAGTTCACCCGGGTAGATAGATAGACAGCGAATGATACCTCGAGCACCTCTTTCCTTCCCTTGGTGCAACATATATAGTGGCTCTGGGCATTCACAATGGATCGTTCTGGTCATGAGGAACGTCCATCTCTCAATCTACCCGTCTACCTAACCTCATCGCAAACGGTGCAGGTCCCCTTGGATTTCCTGTAATCTGCTCTCCATCTCGCGCCACAGACGTGCCATGTCCCGCATTACGCGCTCCTTATTCTCGTCCACGGTCGCCCTTCTCCCTCGTCCCCGCGGCCGGCCACTAGCTAGCGAATCCCGTCCGTCGACGTCCACACCATAGTCAGCGAGCTCAGCCACCCGAACACGTGTACCATCCTCGAGCCGGCGACCGGCATCTCGAAGATGTTGACGGTAATGAACGAGCGCGACCCGCGCGGGGCGCGGGTAAGTTAGATGTCGGGTGTCCCAGAGGAGGGCCTCGGCGGCCATGGCCCAGGCCAGAGCTTCCTGGTAGGCTTCAGTGGCGCGCAGCTCGGAGGACGTGGCAACGAGGTCATGTTTGGTCTCGAGAGCGCGGAGCACGAGCGTCAGTGCTTCCGTGTGCTGGGCGAGGCAACATGTTAGGGAGGCGGTGGCGGCTAGCCTGGCTCGAGAGAGGGCCGTCTTCGAGGCGGCGAGGTCCGAGACTAGATGGCTTGCTGTCGAGGGCAGGGACGGGATCACGCGGTGGATGTAGGAGGGATTCGTGGTCGGGCTCAGCACGCGCGCGAGCGTCTTTGCTTCGGCCGTGAGACGTGCCGACACGAGGGCAACGATGCTCGGGAACAGCGCGGGCAGCTCGGTGAATGGCGGGCTTGTGAGGAGGAGGGATACGGACGAGGGCGGGAGTGTCGAGGGGTTGTTCAGAAAGGCGGGAATCAAGAGGAGGAGCTGGACGAGGTCGGGGGGCAGTGGGGAGGTCTGCTGGGGCTGGGGCTGGGCCTGTGATTGTGGTTGTAGGCGAGACTTTGAGCGTTTGTGGTGATATTGCTTTGGGTGTTTTAACTGTTCTTTGTCTGGTCCTTGGAGGGTTGGTTGTTGCTGTTGTGGTGGCGGCGTTGTTTGGTTGGGGACGGCGGTTGAGATGGCTGTGCGCAGGAGATGGACCCTGGCTGCTTTTAGGCGGTATGCCTGGAGTTCCTGGTACGATGGGGCACAGGTTTCCGTCAATGATCTGCTCACTCATCCCGCAGAAAGGAAGAAGATAACATGAAGACATACTTGGCGTACAGCATCGCGCTGCTTGGTAGACGGGTCAATCTTGGTAGAGCCATCCGGGTTGAGTATCGACGTGGTGATGGTGTTATAGAGTTTCTCGAATCGGGGATTGTTTGCCAGGACGGAGTCATCCACTGGTGGTAGCATTTGGCCAGACAGGAGGAGGGGGAATGCTATGTGTCGGCGTGATGTTGAATGACATTGTATGTTTTAACAAGATAGGGGAACATACTGCGTACATACATACATATATAATGTATACCTTATCGACAACTACCTAGGTAGTATAGTAACAGCCCCACCAGTACCTAGTTGATCCGCCGTGCCTTACGAGGTTTAGGTACTTACGTAGTACATCGTACTTTTTTTAGCCCGAGCTCTTCTATGAAAGTGGAGCTGACACTGTATCAAGGTATCCCTTTAGTGGGGGTTTCAGCTGCAATACATAAAAAGTGGAATAGCGGAGTTGCTTACATAAACAGATAACCCAATAATACAATTATCCGAGCATCATATTGTAATTTCATTGGTTTATCTACTTATGTAAGCAACACCGCTATTCCACTTTTTATGTATTGCAGCTGAAACCCCCACTAAAGGGATAGTACATACGTAGTAGTGTATGGTCCGGACAAACCTCTGCCGATCATCCGCGGCGGTCCATCTGCCATTCCATGAAAGCGCCATCGAATTTCCGAAGTCAACTCCAACACTCAATTCGACCACCGCCGCACCACTCGCTCACACAACCCGGGCGCCGCCCTCGTGATAGTGAGCTACGGTTCGATACAAGTCAATGGGCTTGCCAACCTGACGCCTCTCCCATCAACAGGAGGGTTTGTTGAATTATTGGAAGACACAAAAAAAAAGAAGGGAGAGGAAAAGAAGTTGAAGGAGAAGATCATGGCGGTACAGCCCGCGACAGCACCGCTACGGTGCATACGACGAATCGCCGCGGCGACCTCGCCGTCGTCCCCCATGTCCTTCCCAACTGCAGTCCGCGCCCTCAGCACGACGGCGCCCCTGTCGCGGCAGACGCCCTCGCACCGCACCGTGCCGGCCGACCGCGTGCCCGACTACCCGTACGGGCGATTCGAGACATACAAGCAGCGCAACGAGGGTCTGTTCGGGCGCAGCAAGATCCGCTTCGGCAACGTCGTGGCAGCCAAGTACGGGAACAAGTCGCGGACGTCGTGGCTGCCGAACCGCCACACGAAGCGCCTGTGGTCGCCTTCGCTCAACGCCTTCATCCGCACACGCATGACCGCCAGCGTGCTGCACACCATCGACCGCCTGGGCGGCATCGACGAGTACCTGTTGGGCTCCAAGGCGAAGCGCATAAAGGAGCTGGGTCCTGCCGGCTGGGCTTTGCGGTGGAAGATCATGCAGACTGACGCCGTGCAGGCCCGCTTTGCGAGGGAACGCGCTGCCCTCGGCCTTCCTCCTCGCAAGGACGCTGATGCCGCCGCCTCGTTTCCTGCCGAGCTGGCTTCCAAGGGCCTGAGTGCAGATGCTGTGCTCGACGAAGTCGACGCTATGTTGAACCGCGAGGACGAGTTCGTTATCGGTGACCCTGCTGCTGCACCTGACTCCGACGCAGCCATCGTGGAGGGAGATCGAGATGCTACTCGGTAGATGCTTGAACCTGAATAAGTCGACTCCCCGAGGGGTCCGCGGCGAGGGAGGAGGGTGCGAGGGTACGGTGCTTGTCTGTAATAACCAGGGGGGAAGGGTGGGGACTGAATAGGAAGCTCGTCGTCCCCCTCAAATCTCGCAGATGGATGGAAAGACACAATGCATTCTTGTATTATACATACATATGAGCGCCGACTAGAATTGTACAAAAAATGCACCATGATGCAGAGTATCTAGATACGGTACCGTCCAAACCATCATGCACACTACCAAATAGCAGATCTTTCCTCTTCATACGATCATAAAATCTCCTATAATCTGATCTTTCTTTTCCGTGCGCCAACTCCTATATTCCACCGTGTTGTTCTATAAATGGTCCTATCGAAACCTGGCATATATGGTTCCTTTAAAAACGAAGGTCCCATCCAATCTGGGGACCCAACTTGGGCAGCTCGTCCGCCACACTCTGCACGTCCTTGTCACCGCGACCGCTGAGACATATGACTATATCATCGTCCTTCTTCATCGTCTTGGCCAGCTCGATAGCGCCGTAAATTCCGTGCGCCGACTCGAGCGCTGGGATAATGCCCTCGAGTTGACTCATCAGCCGGAAGCCAATGAACGCCTCCGCATCCGTGGCCGCCACGAACTTGGCGCGCTCGTTGTCTTTCCAGGACGATAGCTCGGGTCCTACACCTGGGTAATCGAGGCCCGCCGATACCGAGTGTGTGTCTGTAATCTGGCCGTGCTCGTTCTGAAGAACGTAGGTCCGGACACCGTGTAAGACGCCCTTTGAACCGGCCGTCAGGGTCGCCGAGTGGCGCGTCGTGTCGACACCGTCACCGCCGGCTTCGACACCTAGGAGTCTCACGGTAGGATCGTTCGCGAACGGGTAGAACATGCCGACAGCGTTACTGCCACCTCCGACACAAGCAACAACGGCGTCAGGCAGCTTTCCACACTTTTCTAACATCTGGGCTTTCGTCTCGTTGCCGATGACGGATTGGAATGTGCGGACGATGGTCGGGAAGGGATGGGGCCCGATAGCCGAGCCAATGATGTAATGTGTATCTTCGAGATGTACAACCCAGTATCTCAGGGCCTCGTTGACGGCATCTCGAAGCGTCTTGCTACCACACTCCACGGCAATGACCTTGGCACCGAGGAGTCGCATGCGGAACACGTTGAGTGCCTGTCGCCGTACATCTTCCTGCAAGGGGCTATTAGTTATAAGTGGTCGCTGGACGTGGGCTATACCGGAAGAGAAGTCAACTCACGGCGCCCATGAAGACGGTGCACTCCATGCCAAACTTGGCACAGACAGTGGCAGTGGCTACACCATGCTGTCCCGCACCCGTCTCGGCAATAATCTTGGTTTTCCCCAGCCTCCTGGCAAGAAGTAGCTGACCCAGGGCATTATTGATCTTGTGAGAACCAGTATGGTTCAGATCCTCTCTCTTCAACCAGATCTTGGCACCTCCCGCGTGTTCGGTCAACCGCTCGGCGTACTGTAGGTGGCCGGGCCGCCCCATCCAAGGATAGTACGATCTATATTCCTCCCAGAACTTAGGATCGTCTTTGATGGCATTGAAGCCCTCTTCGAGCTCTGACAGGCAATCCATAAGAGACTCGGGGACATATTGGCCACCGAACTCGCCAAACCGGTCTGGTATCTTACCATGGAGAGCAGCGAGTTTCGCGACTAGCGCAGCATCATCCTCTTCGGATATCGTACCATTCACAGTGACATTCTCACTATCTGTCTCTTTGGCGACCCCTATAGCCTCGATGACACCCACTTCTCGCGTGACTTCGGGCTCACTGGTCCGTCCCGTAACATAGGCACAGTACTCTTGCACAACCTTGGCGTGTTTGTCGGCCTCAGCTTTTTGAAGGATTGTGACGATCTGGGAGCCGATGACAACGCCGTCGGCGAGAGAAGCAACGGATTGGAAGTGCTCGCGCGTAGAAACACCGAAGCCGACGGCGGTGGGTTTATCACCGCTATAGTTCTTCACACGCTCGAGCAGGTTGGGAAGGTTGGCATTGAGGGTGCCTAGGGCACCGGTGACTCCCTGGCGCGAGACGACGTAGATAAAAGAGTCGGCAAGGGCGCACAGCAGCTTCATGCGGGCGTCTGACGTGGCCGGGGCGATCAGAGGCACGTACGAAAGGCTGCCACGGCTGCAGAACTTGCGGAAGGAGACGGCCTCCTCGGGAGGTAAGTCGCAGATGATGAAGCCGTTGACTCCGGCGGCCTTGCAGTCGTTCAATAGAGCTTCCTCGCCGTAGCTGAGCAAGGGGTTGTAATAGCCCATCAGCAGTACGGGGACGGTCAAGCCCTGTGCGCGTGAGTCCGTGACCATCTGTAAGGTGGACTGGATGGTGACGCCGTGGGCGAGAGCGACTGTGTTGGACGTCTGGATGGTTGGTCCGTCGGCGATTGGATCTGTGAAGGGAATACCCAATTCAATGACGTCTATTCTCCAACGTCAGACAAGGTCAATTGGTCGTCGACTTGGGTTTCATCACATACCAGCACCACCCTTTTGCAGGCCGAGCAAGATGGCTGGCATGAGCTCGGGTTTGGGGAAACCGGCGGTGACATATGTCACGAGGGCAGCCTGTATAACGCATTTACGTTAACAGTCAGCACATGGAGGATGTTTTGTAGTTTGTCTATCGTACCCTGTTCTCGGCCTTGCAGCGCCTGAAAGTCTGTTTCAAATGCTCCATTCTGTCCGATTGTGATCGCAATCCGATTTTATTCGCGATCAGTTGTTGTATTTTCTGTCAATCGATGGCTGATCTTAAGGGAGGGAATGGAGGAGAGAAGAGACTTTAAGAAGAAAAAAGACAAGAAAAATTGATGGTGCAAGAGAGCGACTCTTTATAGACTCTCGGTGAGTCACACAAGAGCTGTATTTGGCAATGTTGGAGCGTTGGCGGTGGTTGGGTTGGAGGGAGGGTGACTCCTTTTCTGTTTATTAATTATGAAGGTCAAGAAAGGGATGCGACCATCGGAGATGTGAGTGATGTGGATGTGATATGCAATATGGCTGCATGGAGGGGCACTTTTCTTTTTTCTGCTTGATTGCCACGAACCCCGCTTCCGGCCCCACAATCGGCATGCACTACCGACCAAACACCCGTCTTCTCCACTTAACGCCGTTCCTGAGCTACTCCTGGCCGGTATTCTAGCGGCACACATATACTTACATTCAGCTATAATTAAATAATGTGAGTATAGGCTATTATATATATATTATAATTGAGCATTTAGTGGGGACTATTGGTCGGGTATACAGCAATAATTCATAAAGAAAATTACAAGTGCGTAAAGGATCACGAATGAAGAGTTACCTTGGTGTAACGCCAAAAGATATACCTACTGATGTACTGGATACCTAGTATAGTATACGCTAACTGTGGAGACGGGCTTTCCTTGTCAGGAAACAAGCTCGATGGCGAATCAAATGCAGAGAAGCCAAACCCGATTAGGTTCCTCGGCTCTTGCCGGATCAGCCTGGTATCCCCTGTCCAACCCTGTCACTCTTCCCTTCTTCCTATACTCAACTACCATATCTATATAATTTTTTTTTTTTTAAAAAAAACGGCCTGATTCCGCAACAACATACTCATCTCCATCCCCATCTACCCGTCTTCCTCCTTGCCCAAGGCCGAGAAACCACCTTCACCACCAAAATGGCCACCCGCCGTTTAACGGGTCTAACGCGCACCGCCTTGCGCCTGCGACCCTCAACCCCTCTTTCATCGCTGTCGTCATTGTCATTCACATCCCCAACACCCGCCATCCGTCCCTTACGACGACCTAGGACAACAAGACAAGTGCTCCAACCACACATCCGTCACGCCTCAACCTTCCAGTCTGGCCCGTCTCCACCCCGTCTCCCTCCCGGCGAACAAGCCGAGTTCGAGCGTCTGCAGCGCACCGCCAGCACCCAAGAAGGGTTCAACGCGACATCTTCGCCCGATTTCTCCTCCTCCTCCCACTCCTCCTCCATTGCCGTCACCGCCACCACCACCACCACCACAGCTTCAAGTGCCCAAGAGACGCCGGTGTTATCCGAAGACCTAGACACGGCGCAGTCCATACCCCTCCGCAAAGGCGCCCCACCCGAGTTCGAAGGCGACGTGAACCCACGCACGGGCGAAGTGGGTGGGCCCAAGAATGAGCCTCTGCGCTGGGGCCCAGCAGGTGACTATAGTTTCAATGGGCGAGTTACGGATTTCTAGGTTTATGCTAAAGGCAGTTTGGTGAGCTAAATACAAGTCGATTTCTAATGTGTATTTGGATTGGGAGGGGGGGGCGTGGTGTTGATCATCACGACAAGACAATGAATGAGTCGATGGATGAGTAGTGACTACATAAATTTCGTCACATCATTTATATTGGGTTGATACGGGGTACAGTTATCCCAGGTCCGAGGAATGGATAGGGATTTGCGATGGCTACCTATCTATAACTTGCTTTACGTGCCCTATTCTGTTCATGGTGCTTAGACACTCATCCACTTATTCATAGGCTACGAGACACGGGCAGGATGGCTTGGTACGAAGACATATATTCGAAACGCCTTAAGACAGACCAAGACGACTCGACAGATAGGTCCTGTGTACATATGCAAACGCATATACGTACCTACTCAGATACATACACACAACTACCATTAATCAACCTTGAGCCACATTTGCAATTATATCTACCCAAAGCCAAATATTCATTCAACTCAGCATGCTCCCCTCAACACCATGACAACAATCCCAAAGAGCGTTGCCCTACGTATGTATGCACCCTATATAGAAACAGATGTTAAAGTCATCACAAGGGATGAGACAAGGGTACAGTATGATAACTCGACGCTATGCTGCTTCATGCTTGACGACCAATGACTATGTATGTACTGAGGTATCATAATGAACAAACCAAACCGAAGCAAAATGGTTGGCGAAAAAGGGACCTGCATTGGTGCAGCCGTCTTTGTCTATCCAATCCGAGCCATAGCAACTTTCCATAGGTGAGGTGAATAAAAAAGAACAAAGGGCCGTCCAACCTATCCTCAACCTAACCTCTTAATATCTTACGCCGACGGTCCGGGCTGTTTTCGCTCCGTCATCTCGCTGGGCTCCGTAGCGACTTGCTTTTCTGCTTTCCGCACAGTATTCTCACCCTGACCGCTCTGCTCTTTGATCTGTCTGTCAGCATCATCGGGAGTCCTGGACGCTGTCGGTAATGCCCTGGGCATAGGAGCATCCACGGGGTGGTTTTCTTTGTTGCCATCTAAGTTACGGCGCCTCGGCTGTCCGCCTTTTGCACCGGTTTGGTCTCTTGCTGTGGTGTTACTGGGTACTTCTATTTCTCCCATGTCTACAATCTGACTGCGGTTTACTTCGCTCATAGCTTTGCGGATTCGTTCACGACGTGCCTTACCACGGAGTCGACTCTGTGGTGCAGCACCATCCACCCAGCGCACGCTGAGGATCATAAAACTAAGACCGTCGTGTATCGATTTTCGACCATTGTAGGTCCCGCCGAACTCTCGGCTCTGTATGCCGTATCGTGTGGAACTAGCATATTTTTCAAGAGGAGGCAGAATGAGCAACGTTACATGCAGGTCGCGATCCGCAGGTACGTGGATTGGGCCCGATGCTGGGACCGAATTAAGGACATCCAAATGTTGCTCTGCCGGTAGGATGCGCTGCTTTGATTTAGACGTCGGTTTCTGAAGTTCGAGTAAATCTACATCTACGTCGTCCGGCCACTCCCCACGAATCCAGCCTGCATGAATGCATGCCGCCACCACATCCGAGTCGTCTGTGTAAACATCTGTGCCCCACACCGCTCGACGAGCCGTAATCTCCTCTCGTGCTAACGGGGTCAAATGAACGCGTGGTATCTTGACGGTGAGAGATGAGTTCTCGTTATCTTTGATCATATCCATAGGTAGAGGCCGGGGGGTAGTCGAGTAGCCAAATCTGCCATGCGAGGACTCTAACTTGGCGGGCTTCAAGAAGACACTGTACACGACATCGCCAAGATGTTTGCGAGGGCGGTCGGCCACGCTATCAAGGACCACTTGCGACAAAACCTTCTGCTTCGGTTTCGGAATGATGGTGGGGCCAGGCGGAGGAGGCTGTTTGGTGGAAGAGTTGGGGTTTGACCTCGGTGGCTGGTGATGATGATGCGTGAAAGCGTAATCTCTGCTCGTAGGCGATGGTATTGGGGTCGTCGATTTTAAATTCTTGAGCGGACCACCCGTCCCTTGCAGTGGCGAAGATGTCCGTTCAGGTGCGTGATGGTGGTGATGATGGTGACTAGTGACCACTAGATTAGTAAATTGGAGCATACTTGGGTAGAGGGAAACGATCGGACATACTGATGATGGTGATGATGAGCATGCGTTTTAGCACGCTTGGCTCTACCAACGGGGGTAACTCGACCGTTGCTGTCTTCGTCACCTTTCCCATCTTCTTCTTTAGGCTTCCCGCGTTTTCTGCGCGGTTTCGCGGAGGTCTCACCAGTCGGTTCCTGGTGAGGAGGTTCGGCATCGTCGCGCCGAAGGCTAGGGTTCGAAAAGGGGATTTGGACGCCAGACGGTCCCGGACTAGAAACGCCGATACCCCGTACACCGCTTCCTATGCCGGAAAACATACGGCCAAATTCGCTTTTAATTCCAGGTTCCCCTGGCGGCCCTTGCAACATGGGTTGCGCCCCCTGCACCGCCTGTGGCAATGGCGATAATCGCCCCTTGCGATTAATCTCTTGCACCCCTAACAATCCTCTCTGCGGCCCCGCATGGGAAGGGCTATCGTCAACAGGCCGAGGTCGCCCGGCCTCGAAAGCAGCGGCACCGGCGCCGCCACTGTACGCAACCGACGGAGGAGGGGGGCCGTCTTCACTGGGTCGACCTCCCGGAGGCGCTCCACGTTGCTGCTGGTGTTGTGCATGCAATGGGGCGAATCGGAGTCTCTCTGGCGATTCGAATGTATGGCCTGGTGGGGGGCCAGATTGACTTGTAGGGTTACCATGATGCGGTTCTTGGCTAGTAGGCGGGAGACGCTCGGGTGGCGGCTGGTGCACGTAAGCAGGATGGCTGCCGTAGAGGGGCGCGGTCGTCGCAGGAAACTCGCCTGGACGATATCCTGGATAAGACTGGCCATAGACATCTCTCGAGGGTTGATCATAGCCAGGTCGTTGTTGCCAGGCGTGTGGATCACGAGGATCAGGCCGACCATAATGTGGTGGGGGTTGTCGGGACGAAGGCTGGGGCCCGTGTTCCCCAGGATGCTGCCCAGGCGGGCGTGTGGGATCCGACGACGTTCGTTCCCGTTGCGCACGCTGTAACTCTAGCTCGCGGTCTCTCTCCCTCTCCCTCTCTCTTTCACGATCTCGCTCGATGCGCTCCCTCTCCATTATGAGTGGCCGTTGCTCCTCGAACAGTAAGCGTTCTCTTTCTCGTCGCTCCCGCTCGCGCTCTCTGAATTCTGCCTCTCTATTCATATGCTCTCTGTACTCTCGCTCTCGCTCAGCCGCTATGCGATGTTGTTCCTCGTAGGGGATGGGACGGGGAGGGCCTCGCTCGGGATTATATTCCACAACGCCCGGACGTCCTTCTTCGTGCGGCGCATACATAGTCTCTCCATGGGGCGGTGGTGGGCCGCGGCCAATCTCTGCGGGTCTTGGGGCCATGCTATGGTATGAGCGTGGCTGACTACTAGGTCGAGGAGGTACGCTAGCAGCGCCAATACGAGCCGCAGGTTCCCTCTTATTGTCATCAGAAGATGGCATGGGCGGGGGTCTTTGCTGGTAAGCCTGAGGCGTGCTGTACCTAGACAATTCAGGAGTACCATAAATTCCCCGAGGCGGAGATCCAGCGGCACTTCCTCTATGATCACGTCCATCAAACGCTGGTCGTCCCGGGTCGGGCGTCTGTGGTCGACGCTGGTGGAATGCGCTGTATTCCGTGGTGTTCTGCATCCGCGGTGACGCATGGACAGAACTAGCGTATGGGGGACCTGAGACAGCGGATGTGGTAGCGGGAGTCGGATAAGGCGGTGCGTGGCCGGGGGTAGGCTCGCGAGGCGCAGGCGGGGGACCACCGAGCATAGAGGAGATAGACATACTTCCACCGGTATTGGCTGTTCTTGCTATAGAGTTAAGCGCAGGCAATTCTCGCCCCGAAGGAAAGGCACTAGGAGGGCCGAGATTCACGGGAGGCGGGCGGGGAGCAGGGGGCCCGCCGTAAGGTCCCATCTGGTGCGGTGGGGGAGGTTGCTGCTGGTGTTGCTGGTGTTGCTGGTGTTGCTGGTGTTGTTGGGGTGGCGAGGGTGGTGGCATGGCACGATGAATGGGTGGGTTGTTTATAGATGATGAGCTAGGGTGACGCGCATGACCCTGAGCAGGATGAGACATAGGCTCGGCAGCGGCGTAAGGGAGCGGTCTCGACTGAGAATGAGAGGAATAGAAGGGATTCGCGTCAGAGGGACGTCGCTGGTGGTGTTCGGCATAGGCGGCAGCAGGGCTTGTGGTGGCGGGAGCAGGTCGGGGAGGGTAGGACGACGAAGGAGTCGTCGTTGGCCCTGAGGAAGTGGGAGCGGGCGCAAAGGGCGAGCGCGTGAAGGAGGGTGATGACGCTTTGTTACGAGCGAAAGGGATCTGCGGCGGCTGTCTCGAGTCCATGGTGTATATTTACTATATGCACGTATTTGTCGAGACGCGGTCTCTTTACTATTATACTCCTTCAATACCACGGACACACGTTGTTACGTGCACCTCCAGAGACAGAAGATCCAAACTCTCAGAAAGGCGTTGTGTTGTGTTGTGTCGTATCGTGTTGAGCCAAGCCGAGCCCAGTCGAGTCGAGTCAATATTAAGAGGCACAAGGCCACGAGAAGAGAAAGACACAGGGGAAGTCGTTACTACTATGATACAGGGAGCTTCGCATATCGAACGGGTTCGAGAGGACCTCGGAGCAGTAACGACAGTACCGGCAAGGACAGCGGCAAGAGTGGTAGAGAGACGATGTGCGTTCCGAACCGAATGCGCTTGGTGTTTATCTTGTGACGCAGCCGTCTCCGTCAACGAAGAACTATGGTGCAATGCTATGGGATTTGGTCGAGAATAGGTTCAATGACATAAATGACAAGACTTCAACACAACATATCCGGAAAAGTAGAAAGCGCGCTACATCAACTCAGCTCAGCTCAGCTCAGCTCGGGTCGGGTCGTCTGGGACAAACAGCGCAGAACAGACGGACAGGAGCAGCAGAATCAGAATTTGGGCGCCAGTCAGTAAGGTAGCGTGAAGACAGCAGAAGGCGGAGCTTTGACTGGGCCAGGTGTGGACACTGGATTTGCGAAAGTGGATGTCAGCGAGCGTGTGGTGGACATGAGGTGGACATGAGGTGGGTGGCAGTCCGAACGCTACGCTACTATACAGTATTATGGAGAGTATTGGATTTGGTATGTATGGATGGGCCTGGGTGTTATCTACCCGCCGCAAGGTAGCTGGAAGGAGTATGTACTGTGTAGTACTGTATGTGTGATGTGCGATGTGCGATGTGACGATGTGCGAGGTGCGAGGTGCGGAGATGCGAGGTGTGAGGTGTCAGTGGTATTGAATGATGGGACGGAAGATGAAAGACGCATGGTATGGATCAGCGATGATTTATTTTTTTTCTTCCCGGGTCAGAAGCTCGGGTTCTGCTACCTTACGGCGCAAGTACATTAGAGAGGGCGGCAGCACAGCTACTAGCATCGTACCTACCCCAACATTAGCGTAGTAGCAGCGACAGCGCAGTACTATGCGCATGTAGTTAGTGTAGTGCAGACTGGTAGGGTTGTAACGGTAGCGTACTGTATAGGTACTTATCATGGATACTAGTTTCACAGCTTTTCCTGCAGTTCCTTATCACCCCTGTCTCTGCGCCCCCGTCTTCCTCACTCCCTTGTTCAAGGCGGCTTTTTCTCCACAACAAATACCATACGCTAAAACTGAAATGGTCAAGAGCTTGATACAGGTCTCCAGGATGTTAATTGTTAGCGCTGCACTAAATACTTAAAAAGTAGGAGTACTGCTACTCACAAGGCTGCCATGTTAATTCAGTAGAAAATCAACTGTTGATTAGTTTCGCAGCAGTTTTGCCACTGAACAGCCCCTGTTCAGTAAGTAGATCGAACAGTTTTTACACCAAAAATTCCCTGCTAGTACAAGCTACTAGCGCCGCGCTAACAATTGACATCCTGGAGACCTGTACTGTAAGTAGGTAGTCAACATGGAAGGGAGCACATGCACACAACAAGCATTGTATTGACAACGGTGGGGTGTGTACAATGGTACTTCGCTGACCAGTACTTTGTCTTGAGTATGTACTATGCCTACTTGAAATAAATGGAAATACTTAGGTAACTAGTGTTCCTACATACATATGATATATATATGTACATAAGTATAAGTATAAGTACTAAGTATATAGGTTCCCAAGGTAAGCGTAATACAGCTACTTACCTAACCTAAGTAGGTATACAGAGTTTATGCCGACTTATAGTGTTCTCTCCAGCAAGAGATAGCGTGATAGCACAAGGGCACATGAGTGTGTTGTGTTGTTAAGTCCAACATTGCTCTCAATGCCCAACCGCAAGTCAAGTCAATCAATCAGCATCAATGAATCACACTTGGACCTCCAAACCCTCAACATGAATATGTGGCTGTCCCGATTCGACAGGTGAGACGCCTACCCCAACGAGGTGGTCTGTGTCTCGAACCAAAGATTGCTGTCAATCTCAGCAAATCATTTGCCGTCGCCATCGTCAAAAGAGACTCGGTCTTGGGTTTCGCAGTGGGCAGCAGCATCGCGAAATCTAGAGGACGCTTGAGCTAGGAGACCTTCGCGTCTCTGTACTCTATTACTACATGTAGACTATGATGTAGTGCACAACACCATACCTCAGGTGTACTACCTACATACTTAATAATGTACGCAGTATGCGGTGCAGGGAGAGCCCTCTTACCGCTTAGTTGGGTAGGATTCGCGACAGGGACTTCCGCATTTCTTCTGATATTTTGGATGGGTGTGTGTAGGTACACATCAAAGTACCGTACATAGCATCTATATCTATATATATATATATATATATATGCAGGACACCATCAACATGTTAAGAATAAGTAACTAGAACGGTCAAAGAGGGTGACGGCCGGCCGATGGCTGGCTCATTTGTACGGCGCATGTCTTGTATGTCTTGTATGCGTATGGAAAGGTTGTCGCTAGTTGCTAGTTGCTAGTTGCCAGTCACCACACATCAACACTTAAGGTCTAAGGCCCGAGCCAACTGACAGACCACCTCGGTGGCTGCTCACATCCATGACCGGCTTCAGGCTGGACGGAGAGGCGGTAGTAATATACTCAGTACCTAGTATACAAGTATGACAGGACTCTGCGAGCAATCTGGCCGACATGATGGGACGGGGGCGGACAATAAATGCAAGTACACGTCCCTGTGGGCTTGCATGCAAGGCCCCTGCTACTACGGACGGGTCGACCTGCATTGCCGTCGTCATGTGCACCAGTCAGTATATACTAGTGTATGTATGTAAGTATATACAGTAGCAGCAGCATGCAACCGGCAACAAACCACGAGTGACATCTGGAGGAAGAGAGGTATCTACACGTACGTAGTAGAGGTAGTCAAGGCATATGCAGAGAGGTAGGTACCTATTGTACATATGCATACCTAGTAAAGCCGCCAGCCCCATCCCTAGTATACTATACCGAGTGTATATGTATATATACATAATATACATGTGTGCTATTAGAACTCCGCATGTGGATGGATAGGTATATAGGTAGATAGAGAGTTGTTTTTTAAAGAAACCAAAAATTATAGCCTAGGTTCTCTCTCTCGAGTAGCTGTGAGCCGACTGAGAATAAGCGCCTCTATGTACCTACTTATATAACTGAATCAGACATGCATGGATTCTCTCAGGTGCCTATAGTAGGTAGGTAGTAATCTACATGTAATCTTCCCTCTCCATTGCACATCAAAGATGCATCTACATGTAGGTATATTACACTAGTATACTAGTACCACACTCGACAGAACTACAGAAACACGACGTAAATATCTGAAGAAGTATTGTAGATTTACGCCCGTTTGTCTCAAAAACATGGCGGGGTTTATATACTACATACCTCCTCCCCTCACCAAGATACAAACGACAATTTCAGCCAGGCAAAAAGCTAGTTAAGACCAGAAAAGGTGGGAAAACAAGAGTAGTGATTTTATACATACCTAGGAATGTAGTAGGTATGTAGCGTAGGACTGGATATAGCTTCAATATCGCAAGCGGGGCAAAGCAAACGACCTGCCGTGACTACACTACCTACCTACCTACATGGGGGTCCCCTTCATGCAGCTTCATGCAGGGATCTATAGTACCTAGGTAGGTACTTCTACTGGGTAGGTATCTTTTAGTGCCGATGCGCCACACAGTAGGTACAGTACTTACTGTAGCGACCTGCCTACCTGGGTACCTATGTACATGTAGTGTAGTGGACTGCACAGCTGGCATTGCGAACCCCTGCTTGTGAGATGTCACCCACGATGAACGATGACCAACGTCGGTGGCTATGACAAAGGCGCATCTTTGAAACAGTCTGCTGCCATTGGGTCCCTCCGCCGATGACCACCCCGACTCCCAGGTATATAAAGAACTAAGCCATCATCATCCTTCCTCCAACTACCGTGTCCCCCATATCTTTGATTGGATGGCAATTCTCGTTCGTTCGTCTCCCCGTCGTCACCTGCATTACTGACCGACTTTTCGCTCTCAGGACCCCTGCCTGGTCTTCTGGTTCTAGGTTTATTAGTTTTGTCTTGTGTACGTTTTGTTCTTTCCGTCATCTTTCATTCGGCTTAGCCCCTGGGTAGCAGGTCACCGTAAGACTGCATTATTTGTACAGCGTGAACACACCTATTCGTAGACATAGTACGTACCTAGGTAGATATCGCAGCTCTGGTAGCTAAATTGGGGAGGATACCGCATAGATGCTGACTGTCTTTATGTTTGTTCTATACGACTGAGTATCATGTTTCAATCTCACTCGCCATCAGTTCAGCCTGGCTTGGTTTTCTGGATCTCGCACTTCCTCACACATCTAATACCTATGTGCACATACCTATTCACTTGTGCAACGGCAATACAACAGGGGCCAACATAACCAGACTGACCCTCCAGGTCTATAGGCATAGTTATCCATATGTGTGTGCACTAGTATGTCCAGACGGCCATAGGAACAGAGACGGTGTCCCCGGGACACGTTCTCCAGCGTTATATTACCATGTTTAGGACAGGTTCATATTTATACCCGTCCTATTAGCGAAGACATATCTCGAGTATTGTATCAGTTTTTCCATCAGTCTTGAAACTGGGGGGCGGGGGAGTGAAAGCTATGTTTGTATTTTCAGGAGTAATCATAAGTGATATCATATATCCAGTGACTCACGCTTGGGCATGACCTCTGCTCTCTTTTTTAATATTTTATGGTGTGGTGTGTTGTGCTGCTTGAATTCGTAGAATGTTTTATGCTGAGCACCTACTATAGTCCAGCAGTCATGCTCGTTCATCAAAGAAATAACATTGTTAAGACTAAGGCGCCTTTATGGCAACCCTACCTCTTCGTTAAGCCCTCTAACAACAGCACGATTAGAAAGACCCAGTGGGTATAAAACATGTCAATAGTCCTCAATGCCGCCATCTTGGACAGACCAAGGCTACGGGCTCTGGTGCTGCCCAAGCTAAGACCCTAGTAGCCAATACCGGAAAAACTTGTTACTACTCACCAGCGGCAATGGAGAGAGCCTTCAATCGGATCTATGGGTAAGGTCCAAGTCTGCTAAGATGGTGTCTCTACAGAAGCAGCTTACACATAAGGAATCAGCTTCCAGAAAGTCCAATCCCAACAGAAACGTACCACCCGACGCAAGGCTGCCTCCAAGGAGCCTCGGCCCACGATGAAGCAAAGGACTGTCGGCGGGTATGTCCACTGGTGTTCATCATGAGACACATACGTCTGTTACTCTAGTATGTGACTACAGGGAACCCAAGAAGCCGCTTCTAATTAGGCCCCCTATCACCACGGGGCCAATGATGAACACCGCTACACTCGACGTTGCCGGGCCCCGGGGGTGATGTACTCTCATTACTGACGAGTGCCAGTCCGATCACCCCGTTGTCATACGCTCGTCCCTTCGAGCTTTCCTGCGAGGAAATGGACAGCATTTCGCGATGGTTAGTTAGCTGGGATGTGTCTAGCACTGCCTAACATGTCCTGGTCTCTTGCTGTGTCGAGGGCGGCGTTCCTCTCCAAGTCTACGCTGGATTCTCGTGGCAGCTCCCCTGCACCATCTGAGGCCTGGCATCCGTCAGTTGGCGCAACAGTCGGCTGCGCACAACGCATGCGATATATCCGCTAGGCACATCACCATAACCATGCTTTCAATTCATGTAGCCAGCGTAGCTGCATCAAGCTGAAACACTTGTGTCTCGAGCCCATCGATTGTAGGTCGAGTCGCATAGTATCAACGTGCTGAACCGACTTCGATGAGCTCTCGTCGAAACAGCCCGCCTTTTTGACCAATCGACTAACTAAGCTCGCCCCCTAATCCCGACAGAGTGCAATCTTCCCTTCCGCCGGGGACCCGCGGGCCCTGGCTGCTGGCCATCTTATTCTCCTCGGGACCACGCCGCCAACATCGAACACTCCGTTGTCATTCAATTGGTAGCATCCCACTTGGTTTCCTTTAGGTCTGTGACAGGCACTGCGAAGAAATACGAAAACGGGGAAGATGAGCCGATTAAAGAAGTCAAGGGCGAAATACCGAGATAGAATGTGCAGGCACCCGGAGTTATCGACTGGAATACCTAGGTGATTTTGAATTTTGAAGTTAGAATACTGGAAAAGGGTGGCGTCTAATGGATGTCTCTATCGATAACCCGGTGTTAGACGCAAGCTCATGTGTTGCATAAACATACCTTGACCTTTATTATATAAATGTATGACGAAAATGTTAAGAGACTCTTGATACCAAGGTACCCTGTGTCTGAAAAATATACCTAAAAACAAAGAATGAGAACTCAATGAAGAGTAGTTCGAGTAGTAACCTTTATTGACAAGCAATGGATGGCACCTATGCTCATGTAGGTAAAGGTGGGTACTAAGGTAGGTAGAGAGGGTGCGGGGAAAAGGAATGAACCTTAGGTTGGTAGGCACCTATGTACCTAAGTAGGTATACCTAGATAGAAAGGCTAACCAGTCGGCTTGCGTCGTCGACGAACGTGAGGGCTCTCTAGGGCCATATTTGAGCATTCGTCTTTATTAGTCCACCACGAAGACCACGAACTGATATGCCTGCCATTAAAGGGGGCCAGGAACAGGACATATAATAGTCATATATATAGATAACTATATGTAATGTTCATCCTTTATCCTCCTCGGTACACGATAGTATGGTCCAGGGATGTTGGGACGCTTCCATTGCCAAACAGCGTGGCCGTGACCGCGTTATACACCTAATTGGACTGCTGGTGGTAGCCATTTCCCCCGTGCTGTTGTTAGTCTCCTACCTTGTCGTTGTCAAGAGATCAGCTATGGGGTCCCAATTGCGCAATTCATGGTTATCGTCGTTGTCTGCACTAACAGCACTAGGTTCCGGCGTGGATTTGGGGTGGTATCCGCCGCGAAATACGTCGGTTAACGATCTCGCCACGGCGTTGCGAGGGAGTGGCATCTACGGGTTTATATTCAATTCTTCGCATACTCCCGACGAGGAGTATGGGACCTATAACTGGTGCAATATGCCACATGTGCGGAAATCGGAATATGCGAGAGCTTCAGCGGAATATGAGTTGCGATATGTTGAAGTGGTGAGGGTTTTGTCTTTATTTTCTTTCTTTCCTTTCCTTCCTTCTTCTTCCTCATCGGATTTTTATCCAAACTTTGCTGTTTTGTATAACTTGACTCGAGAGATAGACCACACGGCTTCTTCCCCAAATGGACAGATGAACTATTTGACATGGAAATACATATTGATATAATTATTTACTAATACTCGAGCTACGTGTCATCAGATCCAAAGACATCACAAACGAACTCCTTACGCCAGCAACGCATTCCCCGTGGAGTCATACCACTGGGACTGCGACGATCAGGGACTATATTACTACGGTGCACCGTTCGGAGACGACGAAAGGCGTCCTGCGTCGGGATTCTGGAAGGGCTTTGTCTCGTCGACGAACCCGTTTGTGCCGACGGGGTGGATCGGGACGTGCCAATTCCCACAAATCACGGCGCCGGGCCTCGATGACTCGTATGTGCACGGGCAGGACATCTACGGAGTGTACCATGAGCTCCTGGGATTCCTGCCATCCCGCTACGACAACAGCTGGCGAAGCAAAGTCATCTACCGCGTGACGCAGAACGTCATCACGAGCCAAGTCGCCGGCATGCTGGTGAGCGGAACCTGGGGGACGACCGACTCGATTCCGCTGCTCGTCGCGGCTGCGGGCGTCGACAGCCTTGAGCCGCAGTATACCTGCGCCGTGAGCGGTGCGCTGTTCGGCGAGATCAAGTCGTCAGCGGACGCGGCGTGGCAGGCCCATCTGGACGGCGCCAAGGACGTGTACCACCTCCTCGACGATATATCGGGCGTTTCACCCACGGATGCCGGCTTCCACGCCAGCTTCGACCACTATTTCGACAACCTGTCTGCTCGGCAATGCCATGCCAAGCCGCTGCCTTGTCAGCTCACGACCGGGACACATTGCGTTGACCAGAAGCTCGCGGACACTGTTTACCGACTCGGGGAGTGGGAGTACTCGCACATCTACCGGGATGCGTCGCAGTCGTTTGCGGCGTCCGTGGCCTCGTACGGCGTTTGGATTGCCGAGCTGGCCGGGCATCTGCGCGCCGTGATGGCGGGGGAGGGCGAGATGCCTTTGTATTTCCACAATGTGGCGCATGATGGGTCTGTCAGTCGCTTGCTGAGTATCTTGCAGATCGAGGTAATGGTATGGCCCGGCATGGGGAGTGAGGTGGTGTTCGAACTGTATAAGCGAACACGTCATGCGACTCAGCAACTCGATCCAAGTCTAGGCGCATACCACATACGGGTGTTGTTTGGTGGACGGGTGCTGGTATCCTCGAATCCGAGTCTGGGCATCATGGATATGCTGCCGGCAGAGACGTTGTTGGCGTATTTTGACGGGTTGGTGGGTAGAGACGCTAGCCTGGTTGTGGGGAAGTGTAATGGGACCATCGAGACATAGTATCGTGAAGTGGTGACCGTTTGGAATGTTTGATGGCGAATGGATAACAGTAACACTAACACTAACATCAACGCGTTAATACGCTATTATGCTATCATTATTGCTCTATGTTCTATGCTCTATGCTATCTACCAACTGCCGCTCAACATACCGCTCAACATCACTCCATCGACCTGTCTGCATAGCGTCTAGCTGTCTCAATTTACTTAGCCAAAAATTGGGGCTATCGTTGCGCCCTTCGCCTTTGGCGCTAGGTTGGAAGTTGTGCAGTGCTAATGTATACTCAACAAGGGCTTCATAGGGCCACTTGATGCTTGGGAAATCCTCGAGCAGATCTTTAATAAACTCGATCTCCCGTTCTAGATAAGAGATCTTCTGCTCCACCATCAAATTGGGCGTGATTGTTGGAACTCCTTCTGAGCAAATAACCTGAGATATAAGGTACCGGTGATAGTACCACAGACTCTGATCTTCGGGCCCAACGTTGAGCGCCTCTTGTACGAGGTTCAGCTCGGCGTCAAGAAATGTGGCGCGGGCTTCGTCGCCAGCACCACGTTCATCGAGGACCCGAAACATCAAGCGACTGCGGTTATGCCAAGCCGAGAAGTTAGACAAGTCGTCCCCGATCCTCTTGGTGGTGTAAGCGAACTCATCCTCGACGAGGCTTCGTCCCAGTAAGTCGGCACTTTCGAGTCTCGCAACGAGATAACGCCGGTAACCCCAGGCGTGAAAATTGCGGCGGTCCTTGACCAGCATCTTGGACGCGAGAGCCAGCTCGGCCTCCCAGACGTCGCTCGCGACCGGCCTTGGCAAGCGGAGAATGGCCTGCTCGAGGATCCACTTGCGATACTTCCAGATCCAGTAACACTTGGGGAACTCAAGTAGTAGCGGGGTGGTGAAGGTGAGCTCAGACCGCAAGACGTCGGCTTCGGCGTTAACATCAGCGTCAGCCGTAGTACCATTCCTCCCAGTTGTCGGGGAGGCGGGGTTTGGCGGGATCGCAGCCGAGGAGGAGGACAAGGAGGCGTCGGAAGAGGGATTCGTAGTGGCGCTCGGAGAAGTACTCGGCAACTCCCTCGAGGGCCATGATCCAGCCGACGGTCTGGACAATAAGCCAGATGTTAGACAGCGTCGACGGACGTTCCATACCGTGTAGTACTCGGGATTGAGACGGAGGAGCTTCGTCGTGAGCGGGAAGAGAGCGGGGTCGTCGTAGGCGGAGCACGACGTCTTCCCGCGGATGGCGTCGTCGAGTAGCTGGTATTTCTGAATTTTCTCAAGGTCCTGTTGTCGCTGCTCCTCGGTTCGGGCGGTTCGGGCGACTCGGGCTATGCCGTGCTGGGTTTGGTGTGAGCCTTGTATGCGTATTCATACATAGAACCGTTTATTGATAGATATCTGTGTGTGGAAGAGAAGGAAACAGACAAGGGAGGTTCAAGGGAGGTTCAAGGGAGGGCATACATTATCCATATCGGTTACACATCAAGCTTTCTTTCCACATAGTCACCAGCTTCCTGGATAGGGCTGTGGTACGTGATGGTATGTAAGTAAGGTAGTTAATAGAATCTACTACGTACAGTAGATGATTAGTGAAGGATAATACCTTATGCTTCAAGGTTACCTAGTATGTTCTCACTATTCTAAGTGAGTACCTACTGAAGGAGTGTGTGTGGCCGTAGGCCAATAGTCTTGTATTGAAGGGCTCGCGCAGCGAGTGCCGTAGCAGAAGAACTGAAGGTGTAAAAGGATAAGTTTAACCAGGGTGCCCAGCCAAGCCCAATATTCTTATATGCCCTTGGCTTCGTTTGCAACCCCCACACTAGGTATATGTACACATAATACGCAGAATCCCTTTGGTGGATAGAAGGGTGGGGGCTGTGGATACTTTGTATACATGTAGTGTACATGTACCTCAGGTAGTTGTGTATGTACCTGGACACATGCAACTACTAAAAATATCTAATAATTATTGACCTATTTAAGTAAGAGGTAGGTACCAATGTATCTCTCGGGAACTTCAGCCCAACCAGTGGACCTACTCACATATATATAACCTACCTAGGTAGGCTACTTAGTACGCAGTACCTAAGGTATACTCATTCCACGATACACCCACTCTTGTCTCTCCGATAGAACTGGAAATTGCTACCCCATCTACACCATGAATCAACATTTTTTCAGGTCGTGGCGGCGTCGTATGGTGCCGGACTTTGTTACCTAGGTATACACGCGGCTCATCTAGTGGTTGCATTTCGTCACTGAATGCATGGGTGTGCACGCAAGGGCATCGGCACCGTATAGTCTGGCTGGCCACGACCAAACAGGCGCACACATGAAATCTGTTTCAAGAGCAAGGATAGGGGCAAGAGGCAAGAGGCGAACGCTCAGGAGATGGAACCCAAATATGCGAAGAGAAGGCACCGGCCCCTGTCATCAACACCAGACGGCCTCGGGGGAGGTCCAAGGTGAGCACAAGGTGAGCACAAGGTGAGCACAAGGTGAGCACAAGGTAAGCACAACTACCGTGGTTGGGACTTCTATGTCGAGGCCGATGGCACAGCACACCGTGAACTCCCTCTCTCACCGCATACCTCGTCTCCGAATCCTCGTCCTCTCCTCTCCCTAGGTAAGGTAGGCAGGCCTGTATGAGCATCATGAATAAATAAATAAATAACCTCATTCTTTCGTTTCATCTGTCAGAAAATGCCTGTCCTGTCCCCCGATCGGTTCGTGCCTTTCCATGTCGTAGCATCCGATCGGTTTCGAGCCAATAAACAGCCTCACGAGCTGACGCCCTCGGAGCGCTTGCTGCGTACTGAGGACGGCGGCGTTGACGCCTTCTGCTTCGCCCCAAACCGGTCTGTGCCCAGCTCGTCTCGTCGTCTCTCCCGGTCCGATTGTATAGAGCGTCGTCAGGGCACAGTCTTGGGGCTATACCCGCTCGACCGCCAGGTCAGCCACGGGGCCGTGTGGTCAGTTGGCGGCACCGCTCCTAACGGCGTTGCTGTCGACGGAGGACGTGGTCGGCTCGTCAGTTCGGGCACCAACGCTCGTCTGTATACTACTTCCTTCTCCAATCTGAGACCCAAGTCTGAAGAAGATCAAGAGAAGCATGAGGGCCGACTCGCCTTAGCGCTCAATATTGACCGCGTCCAGCGCGTCCTCGACTTCGATGGATTCTCAACCTTTCCTCGATGCAAGAAGAGGATTAGGCCGTCTCTACAACCCGCTAAAACCATTTGGACGGGAACAGAATGGGCTAACGACGCTCATTCCATACCTAGTCAGTCCGTCCGTTGAATACATACCTGCACACAAATGTGAAGTATCTGACCCTTTGCTAGAAACCTTGAAGGCAGAGTGCATCTTACCTAATGCACCTTTCAAGTAAGTTAATCATTAGGCAACATCGGGAACGCCGCCAATTTTTAATTAAAAATCACTCATTTCTTTTAGGGTTTTAGATGCTCCTGGTCTGCGTGACGACTTTTACTGTTCCATCATGGATTATTCCAAGTCTTGCAACACTTTGGCCGTTGGCCTAGGCAACCTCTTGTACGGCTGGTCCGAAGCAACTGGAGTCACTCTTCTCAACGCCGGCATCAAAGATGGCTCTTGGCTGACCTCGGTAGCCTTCTCATCCGAGAAAGGGGGCAAGTCAATACTCGCCTTCGGTCGGTCAAATGGCTGTCTCTCGCTGATGTCTCTATTCGACAGCTTGCTCCCTCGTTTCGAAGCACAGCAGCCAGCACCCGTAGCCTGTCTTTGCTGGCGACCGACCGTAACGATGCGGCCATCGGTGAACATACGCAATCCTAGCGTCATGGTACCCGCAGAAGATCTTCTCGTGGGTGACGAGATGGGGGATATTTACTATTACTCAGTCGAGTGGCCCGAGGCCTGGGAAGTGACTCGGGAAAATTGGCCGGGCGCGATGACATTGATGGTCCGCATAAAAGTCCACTCACAACAGATCTGTGGCCTTGCATGGTCAC
Source organism: Xylaria sp. FL1777 (assembly GCA_022578965.1). Classification (NCBI taxonomy): domain Eukaryota; kingdom Fungi; phylum Ascomycota; class Sordariomycetes; order Xylariales; family Xylariaceae; genus Xylaria; species Xylaria sp. FL1777. Next base: position 35,466 of record MU400722.1, on the reverse strand, counting down.
CCACGGGCACCGACTTTGCGACGGGCGGCAACGACAACCTATGCTGCCTCTTCCAAGTAGATAAAATTCTAGAGACGGAAAGTGAAGGAGCCAACACTTTAACTTCAGTTTCGGCCTCGGCACCGACTTCGGTTTCTGTAGCTGGGTCCTCCCAAACAGCGTCACCCTCTTCGGCGGGTCCCAGCAACGCCGCCGTGGCCCCATGCGTCGGTGAAGGCCCAGACTACTACACAATGCCGCGAAACCTCGTCCGATACCTCCCGGCCGGGTCAGAGAAGCACCGCTGGCGGCATGCGGCAGCCGTCAAGGCGATCGCGTTCTGCCCATGGCGAGAGGGCCTAATTGCGACGGGCGGCGGGTCCAACGACAAGTGCATCCACTTCTACCACACCACTTCAGGGGCAGCGCTGGCGACGATTTCAGTGGCGGCGCAAGTGACGTCCCTCATCTGGAGCAAGACACGACGCGAGATCGCGGCAACGTTCGGCTACGCGCAACCCGACCACCCGTTCCGCATTGCCGTGTTCAGCTGGCCAGATTGTCGCCAAGTCGCGGCTGTCCCCTAGGAAGGCGAACACCGCGCCCTCTATGCCGTGGCGTACCCTGGCGGGCCGTCGGACACGTATCGCACGAAAGAACGCCTCAAGAGTCGCACGGCGGAGGAGGGGTGCGTGGTTGTCGCGAGCAGCGACGAGAGCGTCAAGTTCCATGAGGTGTGGCTAGCAGGGCGAAAGGCCACGGCGCTTGGGAGCGGCGTATTGGCTGGGAGCGATATCCTGGAAATGGAGGAGGGCATTGACAAGGAGGGCGATGTCATTCGTTAATGGACTTGATTGTTGTGGGGCACTACACATGCGTGTAGTTTGCTGGGCGGGTGATGGTGATGGGCGGTATAGACTACACGGCATGATTTGGTTGGGAGTGGTTATGGTGTTATGGAGATTGTTATCGACAATACTATGCCGTGATGGGCCTGTGATCCGCGTGTGTTTGTGGTTATACTTATCCCTATCGTGTCGTGCAAATATCTCTCTGCTAGTTGTGATATTGGACTGGGTGACACAACTTTGGCTCGGCTCTGGCTGTACGGTAGGTTGACGACGGGGTTCGTGGGTTTATAGATAGTTAGGTAGGTTGAGTGATTCTGGCTAGTGAGCATTTGGAGTGGATGGTTGGAATTGTCTGATGGATTCCCTCTCTCAAATATGGGAAATACACATACCTATACATAATTATATATACATACATATACACGTAACATTAGCAACGAGCACGACGCAATACCATAGGATATAGATACAACCCAGGCGCTTCGTTGGAAGGCAGTAGTCGAACTATCTACATGGAAGTATATGCGAGCAACTAGAATGGTAACGAAGCTATGCACTACGTTGTATTTCGTCCCCACAGAGAGAATCGACACACGGATAGAATTATGATGCCGCAAACGCCGCTCCTCACATACCTCTACACCCCAAGCGCGCCATGGCATATGGACCGCAGAGAGTAGTTCATCAAGTCGTCAAGTCGTCGAATCATCGAATCATCGAGTCTAGCAGGCCGGTCGCTATGAGGGACGATGACCAGAGGGTTCAGTTAAGAGCGTGTCCATAGAGTCCAACGGTGCGGCTCATGTCTCGGATATGACGGCGTCTGTGGTGTGAATGGGTTGGAACGATCGGTTCCGCGACGATAACAGATTGTATTTATTTCATGGACACGTCCTATACTGAGTCTTCGCAAGGTGTGTGGCTTCCATAGGGTATTCTACGGTGGTCCATAGCGAAAATGTGTGTTAGAACCCCAACCTTCAACACCTTCAACACTTGAACCCTGATACAGGGTTGCAATTCAGATTTCAAACAAGAATATCTCAACAATAATAAGGCGTATAGAAATACAAATAGCTTTATTTAATAGCCCTTTTAATTCTGCATTTAATGACTTAATTTTTATAAATATGAAGGTTAAGGTCCAAAGTTTGTAATAGCCTGGACAATTAAATATAGTGCATTTAATTTATAGCTTATATAATTATGTATTTATGCATGCTTAGCATTATGCTGTTTAATAGGTTAATGCCTAGGTAAAAAGGCATAACTATCTGCTTTAGGAAATAGGTTTAGGTGTTAAAGGTTTTGGATGTAAGGGTTCTGGCACACTTTTTCGCTATGGGCCACTGTACTATTCGTCGGACTATGATATTAGGTATTTCCTGGAGTTAGTAGGCAATTGATTTGTGACGCAGCTTGTCAATACGCACGCACGTGCATGGTACAATAGGTACGCAGCAGATATACTTAGGCACGTGGTCCTCAGGCAGGCGGAAACAGTTGCCTTGCACTAGGCACGTAGGTAGTCATATGCCCTGCCTCCCAGAGTTCCTACAATCACATATAGGTACTACGTACATGTGTACCGCCCATTGGGTACTTTAACTACGTAAATGTAGGTACCAATCTCGGTCCCTCCATCCCCACCTCCCTGTCCTAGACTAGCTTACCTAATATAACCTATCCTAATCTACTTAATTAAGTACCTACCTACCTCCTACCTTGTTGCTCGCCAACTTCTGCTATTCCAACCCGCCGCCACCATCACCATCATCATCATCACCATCATCACCATCATCACCACTACCAAAACAGTGTCTCTGCCTCAAGTCGCCCATTGCCCACCGGTCATCGCCGGCATCTCATTTCATATAGTCTACAGTCATTCGGCCATTCAGTCATCGAGTGGCTCGGCTGGTCACCGACCAAGTCACACTACAATAGCCCATCCATAAAAGGTAAGTCGATGAGTCGACCTCGTCATTCGTCATAATCGCCATAAGTCACCAGGCCCGGTCCCTCTCTCTACCTATCACACATACACACACTCGCTCACTCACGCTCTGTTTCTCTCTACCTCTCTATCTCTCTTCATATCATTATCATCCTCATCCTCTTCTTGGTACGGGAGAATAACCTACCTACCTGTCTTGGTATCCAACACACTACAATACCTCGACACAAGCACCAGCCCCTAACCACTACGGAGGACACGCACGTCGGAGGGACAAAGAGAGGGGTAAGAAAGACAGATAGGTAGGCAGGACAGAAGCCGCCGACTGAGGACCTCCAGCATACCTCTCTATTTCACATCAAGTCTGTCTACCTACAGTACCTAGAGTAGGCAGATTGGCAAAGCAGGCAACATTCCATCCTACGTAACACATCGTCCTCTGCCTCTGGTCTCTGCCTCTTGTCTCTGTGTCTGTGTCTGCCCCCATCCCTGCCCCCATCCCCGTCTCCATCCTCTTCTCCCTCTTTCTCCTTGTTCTCGTTCTTGTTCTTGTCATCACTGTCAGCATCTTTTACCTCTGACTTCTGCACCTTAAACAGGTCAATACCAAACCTTCCTTCCTTTCCTCTCCTCTCCTCTGCTCTCCTTTCTTCGCCTTTCATCGTTCTTGTAGTCCGCCAACTATCCATCGTCTGCCTAGTCTTTCACCTTCGATAACCATCCTTAATCGCCATCCATTTAGCCCACCCTGGTCGATCTAGTACCTATCTACCTAATCTTTTATCTACCCATCCAATCCCGACAGACCCGGCTTAAACCTTGACCTACCTAGCCTCATTCAGGTCCCCTACGAGACTGTCGGCGTCGCCAACTGACATCACAATCTCAGTATCTGTGTCACTGTCCATAGCAGCCGATTCCACCTCCACAGCCAAGATGCGAAGCAAGTTTAAGGACGAGCATCCCTTTGAGAAGCGCAAGGCCGAGGCCGAGCGCATCCGTCAGAAATACTCTGACCGTATTCCTGTATGTCACCCCGCAGCGTCATCAATTTCGCTTCGGCGCATCATCGTAGAACCATCTTCGCCATCCATGCGCTGTTTGTGCCAACGATCTTATGCTAACCTCGACTTCGTTGTTAGGTCATCTGCGAAAAGGTAGAAAAGTCCGACATCGCTACTATTGATAAGAAGAAGTACCTCGTACCTGCAGATCTCACCGTAGGCCAGTTCGTCTACGTTATCCGAAAGCGTATCAAGCTGTCTCCGGAGAAAGCCATCTTCATCTTCGTCGATGAGGTCCTGCCCCCGACCGCTGCCCTTATGAGCAGCATTTACGAAGAGCATAAAGATGAAGATGGGTACGTCTCTTCCTTAATTCAGATCTCCCCATCCATGACTTATGCCTCGCTAACTTTCCCTCCTCGTCCAGATTTCTTTATATCACATATTCGGGCGAGAACACTTTTGGCGAGGCCGCTTAGAGCTATCGCTTAGTTGCGTTTGCGGGTTTCTCGGCGTTGATAGGTTCGACTTCTCGGTTGCAATAATACTGTGATGGCACAATGCGCTATGGGTTATGAAAGGAAGATGGGAATGTCTCAGGAGATCAAACTCGTTGCAGAGAACTTTGGTCTGATAAATGACCTGCGCAGGCGAATTATCTTTATGTTGTCTCCATGTACTTCGGTTCATCATCAACGAATATGACCAGCAGCGGCATTCTGCCCACCAATTCGCCGTTTTCTCTCCCAAATATATCCCCCCCCGGGGTGCTCTGAAATACCTATGCCTGCAGTCTTGCCTTTGATGCTGCTCTGCTACCCGACCGACAGCACTTGTAAATACACCTCGGAAAAAGGAAAAGGAGTGTCGTGCTACGGAGTGTCATGATCACTTCGTGTCATTCCATTTGCGTGCAGATGGCCCTAGCATCGCTATTCCCGTGCCTCGTCTAACAGTCGTAGATTCTTATTTGGTACACTCTATGGTTGCGGATTCAATTTTGCATTCTCAGGAGAATAAAGTGGCGGCAGACTCAATAAAATGGCTATGGTGGAATTCGATTATAGTAATCTTGCTCCGATGAATTGGGAGGTATAATCGCTGTCCACTTTGGCACCTGTTGCTATTCACCTCAAGCATAATCAGCTCAAACAACTGCTTAACCCAGAATGACAACTCCTAAGGTGGTGGGACATGATCTCGTGAGGAGGCCCCTGTCTAAAATCTAAACACTATTCTCGCTATTAATAAGTCCAACCTGGTCACACACACACACATATATCTGTATCCCTATTCTATTGAATTTAATCTCCAGTTGTCATTTTCGAATTTAACTCCAAGCAACAGCAAATTCACATCGGCCACAGCCGATGAGCAGAGTAAATCCAATATAGAAAAGCAGATGTATTATCCCGAACGAAAGAGAATTGGGAAGACGAGAATATAGAAAAAAACGGAAGCTCACGGATTTCTAGAAATGATCTTACAAACCGCCAATGTCTCCTCGTATGCCTCATAAAAAGTACCCGGATAATGCTTTACCTTAACCGCCATGCGGGCGATAAGGGCTCTATTCTATATAAGACACTCGTACAGCTTAGACAGGAAGATCCAGAAGTACATCGAGGCGTGGCACAGATTCTTGATCTTGCTGCAAACTTCCCATGCGCGCCGCGCGACTTCGAGAGTGGCGGTTTTCCGTTAAGAGTAGCTCCAGAAGAAGACCTGCCTGCTGCGGGGCCATATCTCAGCCGGCACCATGCGCTTCAGACGATAATGGAGTACTCGAAGTAGACGTTGTCGTGTTCTTCCACATCTAAGACAGCAGCAGCAGGTCTAGATCAGTCCGTACCACGGATATCGCTGTTGCGTAGAGTGTTGCGGCTATCTAGCGTTGGGGGGCTGAGTCTGGAGCGCTGTCTGCAGATAGGGGTTTAACGAGGGTGACGAGATGAGAGAAGGAACTTACTTCTTTACGGTGCGATCTGTCCTTGTGCGCGAGGTCCGGTGAAAGAATATCATACTCCTTAGATATCGGCCCCCGAGGTGGCTTGTCCAGCTGCCACTGGTTACGAGACTCGGGGATTAGGCTTGATTTTTGCAGCCATGTTTATCAGATAATGATAGTCCCTCTAGCATACCCTAGATGCAGCAGCATTTCAACGAGTTTCATTGGTTAGGGAGATATCGCACAACAATCGTATAAAATAGTAGATAATGTGACAGCAGGTTTGTAGCTCAAGGATGGTCATTATAGCAGACCAGAGATAGGGGTTCGTTCTATAGAGGGGCGAGTGATCGACACACATTCTCTCTCTTAGTTGTAGGTATGGCAGGAGACTCTTAAAGACCAAGTTGCTATCGTGATTGAATAATATAGGAGGTAATATTTCGGAGCTGACAGTACCTAAAAGGGCAACCTCTTCGCGCTATCCGACACCTGCATACCACTAGGATTTCCACCTTGCATCTATCCGGAGGAGTAATAAGGGGCCCCTCTAGTTTAATAGTTACTTACCTGAGGCGAGCCTTGGGGTGTGCTTTGGGGCTCTTCTCTCCTGTCTCGGTTTAGTTTTAGCCAGTTGGCTTCCTGTCTAAACAGTAACTATGCAATAACTATGCAACAGGAAAGCATTCGGGCGTTTCCATCGCTCAGGATTGTGAGCTAGACCTATTACAAGACCTCCTTCCTGCATGCGTCTCCTGAAGTAACGAAACGATCATATCAGTGCTTCATGACCGTAGAGAAGACAACTTTTCTTATATTGGAGTACGATGACCCCGAACACTATGAATCCGCCCGCCTTCCTCTACTCCTTGCACCGCTTTTGCAAGTTGATGACACGAGAACGCCAAACAGATAAAGAGGCGGGGAAAAAAAAGGTATATCGTACATGTGTGAATGCCAAACTTCATACAGTCCTCATCATCAGCATTAGTAGGTAGGCCCACCAAAAACAGAGGCTCAAGCGGGAAACCCGCTACTTATGCTACTACTTGCTTCTGCCGTGGGGAAAGGACATGCTGTACCACATCTCCACGACCAATGTCCGGGTATGGATTCCACACGATCGGACGATAGCGCCCACCCTAGCGGAACGGCCAGCCTCGAAAAGCAGATGGCGGTCATTTCAAATCAATGATATTAATCCCAAATGCAAAATGCGCACCAACGACGATGACAAGATAATATGTTGTAAGCAGCCCAACCTCCCCAACACCGTAGGGGAAATAAAAGTCAAATTCATATCCAGTCTGACGCCGGTATGCTAATGATGACAAGAGGAAAACAGAAAGGGCTAGTGAAAACTTTACGTAGGATTCGTTTTCTGACGTTTGTTGTGTGACATACGAGGCGTAGGCGGATTCTTTTTTGTTACGCCGTTGACTTGAGGTGCGCTTAAGCTGGCCGGTGTGGGAGCGCCGCTGTCCTCCTCTGCTTTTACCGTCGATGGTCTCCTGCGTTTGTTGCTCGCCGGACTAGTATTAGCGCTGGGCCCGCTGGAGTTTGTCCCTTGCTGGCTCTGCTGAAGCTGCATACCGGGTGCTTGCATGTGACCCTGTGCGGGACTTCCCATATGGGGGGAGTTGGGAAGCTGGAGATGTGATGCAGCCGGTGAAGCACCTAAGGGGAACTGACTAAAGCTCGGCGTCCGTTGACTTGGTGGGATATTACCTGAAGGATGCCCATTCATCATCGCTTGTTGCGGAGCATTTGTAATATTGGCGCCGACATATTGTTCGAGAGCCTGGTATGGGGATAGTGCCGAATGCGTCTGGTAGTAGTTGAAAAGTGGCTGATACAAGATGAATTAGCAACTGGACCGTTATTACTAATCAAAATGCTAAGCTAGCAATTGCCTTGCTGAGCCTAACTACTCCCTCGAGAGCTGGCGACGTAGTGCCGACTTACATTCATTTGGCCCATCACTTCAACAATCTGCGATAAGAATGTTAGTTTACAAGGGATAATGTGCACCGGGGAGGGAAGAGGGGGTGAGGGTGCAACCACACATACCTCGAGGAACTGAAAGACAGGTTCGGTGATGCCCATGTTTCCCTTGACGGCGGAATGAGGTATCACAAAATCAGGAGGCGGATTCGGTGGCGACTTCATCTGTTTCGACTTGCCCTTCTTGTTCATCTCGGGAGAGCCGTTCACGTCCTGCCCGTTCACCTTTTTCCATTCTTTCGCCCATAAATGTGTTGGCCTGGCCGCATTAATGACCATCTTTCTCGAAACGTATTCCTCGTGGCCATTTGTATTGAACTCCAGCATCTCCAATTTCTGTTCGCTATCAAACTGAGCTTTAAGCTGCCCAGTCGCTACCACCTATCGGAGCGCGTCAGCATGTGAGATCAAATCAACTGGTCCTGTGAACCATCCTGTATGTACATACGTGAGAGTTCTCAAACCAATATATCAGGTTAGCTCTAGGGTTCTCGAGGAAGTGGCAGCCGTTGGACAATTGCCTGTCGGACGTGCCCTTCTCAAATGTTAACTGTATCTGGCGGATACCACTCTGAAAATGCGTATGAAAATATCTGGCGAGCGCTGGTTGAACAATTTCGTATTGTTTGTCTGGTCCGTGTTCTTCGCTCGAAGGGTCAGATCCAGTAACCGGAAGAGATAGTCGGAAGACACCTCTGTGCGAAAAAAAGCGATCCACAAACATCTGCCAATAGTGTACATCATCTTTACCCTTGCTACCCTATTCAAGCGTTAGAGGCAAGTCCCTTTATATTATAATGGGCGTGACGAACCTGGAAATTACTTAGATGTTCACTGAACTGCATTAACTTTAAGAGACAATGGCCTTTCATCATATTTTCATTTTTGTGCTGTTGAGCATGTTGCATTTGAGAATAGGCAAGTTGTTGCTGTTGTTGGTGTTGCTGTACTTGGAGCAACTGCGCATTGGACTGTTGTTGAGGTTGGCTTGCCGGTTGGTTCTGTGTCTGGGGCTGCTGTTGCGGCTGCTGTTGCGGCTGTTGCGGTGGATTGACTTGAGGTGCAGTTGGGCCTTGAGTCTGTGGCTGGTTGGACTGACTGCTGGCGGGCGTGACCGCTCTTTGAGGGCCCTGAGCACCAGCAGAGGCTTGTTGAGGTTGGTGTTGGCCTTGTTGCGGCTGGCCTTGTGATTGCGGTTGTTGCGGCTGCTGTGGTTGCTGCGATTGACCTTGGGGTTGTTGAGGTTGAGGTTGAGGTTGAGGTTGAGGCGGAGGCTGAGGCTGTTGATTTTGTGCAACCGTGGCGGGCATCTGTTGTGCCATAGACTGTGCAAGCTGGTTCTGCTGCTGCTGCATTGACTGGAGTTGATGTGCTGTCAGGCCAGGGTGGCCTGGCTGGCCTCCCTGATGCATCGCATTGTTCGCAGCCTGCTGCTGAGCTTGATGTTGTTGGTGTTGTTGGTGTAGTACTTGTTGCAGTGCGAGCTGGAAGTTACCTGGGTTAGTTGCAAAGTATGCCGACGGGTGAGTGTATGATATAATCTGATAGAGCTTCCGCCATGAAATCTCAATACCACTTACTTGTTGCTGTTGTTGCTGCTGTTGCTGTTGCTGCTGCTGGGCAGCTGGATGGCCACCGCCTTGCGGGAGATGCCCTTGTGGGAGATGCCCCGGTATCCGTGGCTGCATGCCGTTTTGCCTCAATTGCTGATATGGCGTCATGTTTCCCATGACGGGAACGGGCATGCCGAGACTGATTTGTTGTTGTAGTAGGGCCGCCTGTCTCTGCTGGTGCATAATCCGCTGTTGCTGCATAGCAAATATATTTGGGTTCATGTTGGGGTTTTGTTGGCCCGTCACTAGAACAGCCATGATCGTCATTAATTGCGGCTTGGCAATGATTCAGCGGATGGGAAATACTCACTATAGGGTTGTTGTTGGAATATTTGTGGATTGAGATGCTGGAGAGCGTGAGTATTGGGACCGGCACCTTGAGGCATGCCTCCCATCATGGAAACGGGATTTACTTGTCCGCTAGGACCGGAAGCAGCCATGTGAGCGGCCATCTGGGGTGGCATCCCCGGTTGAGCCCCAGGTTGGCTAGGGTTATGAGCCATGCCGGGAGCAGCCATGGGATGGCCGGGATGGACACCGGGGTGCTGTTGCATTGATGGGTGGAAACCCGGGGCCATACTTGCCATCATGTCTAATATTGTCGATTACCCACGGCGTGGATATCGACGTCACGCTGTTTGCGATGTATCATGCGCGTAAGGACTGGCGGTCAGGGGCGTAGCGCGCTACAGACTATCGGAAGACGGATTGGTACGCGCGCGTCGTAACTCCGTGGATCAACGTATCACAGCCAGAAGGAAGAAAAGTAGCGCAAAATAGGTCGCGACAGAGCCTAGGAGGGTGTGACTAGCAGTATAGAACGCGGTAAGAGGGGATCTGCTATCCAGTGAGGCGACGTCACGATAGACTGAAGGGACAATGTGGCCAAGTGCGTCGTGGATCGACCGCCAGGACAAGGGGAGGGTCTGATCTATCTAACCGATAGACAAACGAGCGGCGATAAGGCGCGCGAGTACTGCAAGAAGGGATGCTGCTACGGTCGACCGAGCGGTTCCACTTTGAGCGACAATACTCGATACAATAAGGGAGACATGCAGAGAAGCAAAGAAATGAGACAGGGATAGATGGAGCAGCGTCGTCGTCGTCTTCGTCGTTGTCGTTGTCGTTGTCGTCACCAGCTCCGGATGATGCAGTAGCACATGACAGAAGCGGAAGAGAAAGGGACAAAAGTGCAGTGTAATAGATGAGCGATAGTTGTGCGCGTACGCGAGGCTACTGGGCCCGTTGGACGGCCAATGGACCAGAACCAACACGGCGACGACAAGACAATGCCGTGCGTGTGTCTGTTGGTGCTGGCAGGTGGGTAGTGTGTAGCTGTGGCTAAGAATGACTGGCGGACGAGGGTTGCTGGAGACAGTCTCGTGGTGCGCTGTCGCGCTGGAGAGAGGAGGTATCGGGTAGCAGCAGGAGCAAGAGTCGAGGCTGGGGCAGTGATGGCCGAGTCGCAGGCAATTCTCGTAGACGACGATGGGGATTGCTAGGCGGGCGGTGGTCCGCGTAGTGGTTGTGCACAGGAGCCAGGAGCAGCGGCAGCGGCTGGAGCCGTTAGTCAGAGGGTTTGTCGATACGAAGGCGAGTCGTCGGAATAAGCTGCAGATGGATGGATGGGTGCGGCCGAGCAGATGGCGGGAGGGCACGCGCGCGGGAGTCGAGCGAGTAGTGACGGTGGTAGCGGGAACAGCAAGCGACGGCGGCGGCGGCGGCGGCGGCTTGCAGAGACGATCGGACGGTCGGGCGGGTGTCAAGCCCTGGGATGGCGCTGGGAGGGAGGGATGGGGAGATGGGTGCAGGACAAATGTGGATATGATGGATATGGATAGGCAAAGAAGGGCGGGCGTGATTAATCAGACAAGACGGACAGGCAGACGGGCAGACGGGCAGGACAAGACCAGACCAGCCTAGAGAAGAAAGTGACAGAAACGTGGGTGAGTGATGTGATGGGCAGCCGGAGCACACTAATGGGTGGGTTGGGGGTTGGGGGCAGGGCTGCCTGCACAGAAAAGGTGTGGTGGACTTGGGTAACCTGACCAGACACCTAGGTAGGTACCGATGTCCTATTACCTACTGAAGTACCTACCTACCTACTGCGTACGTGCATAGTTGCACATGTATGCTGCCGACTTCAAGGTTTAGCCTGAGGCTAGTCTGATTGAGGACCACTTTTATCTTGCGGCAAACATCAATGATACATACATGTGTATGTATCCAGGTAGGTATTACTCATAATTGCATTCCCTATATAAATACATACATTGATATTTAGGTAATACATACCTAGGTAGGGTACGTTAGGTACTTACTTCCCTCCTACATTTTACATAGGTAGGTATTTACTAAATTTATATACCTACTTAAGTACTTATATGTAAGGCATGGTATAGTAGCCCGCTTATGTAGCCTGTATATGCATATATCTACCTTATTATATACCTAGGTAGGTACTTACTTGAATATTCGAGGTAGCAAGAATTCAAAGAATGTCAGAAGAAGCCGTCCCTTACCTTTTGGCAAGAAGCTAAACCAATTTGAGCACACTTAGCGGAAGTTAGACGATTACATGTATTCTTGCCTTGGCGGCACAAGAATGTTTTGGGTTTCTTGTTAGAGCAAAGGTTAGGTAACCACACAATTTCTACAGCTTCGTTCTATCTCGATAGGTACTTACTGTACGTGGCCGCTGTGGTATAGGCCCGCGCGTTCGGTATGTATCGCGCAGGTTCCTGTCTTTAAGTACATACTAAAATACCTTCTACTTAAGTACCTAGGTAGGTAGGAATACTACTAAGCCACCGCCTCGAAGAGCATTAGCCCCTAGGTACGAAGGTCGCGGCAAAAAGTTCTAATCATCCTTGGCAACTCCACATAGTGTGTATAGCTTGGGCTCCATACGGCTTGGGCAAGTGCCAGCCAGAGCGTCGATTGAATGGGCAGTTCGGTTGGCAATTTGTGGCAGTCGGTAGCAGTTGCTAGCGGTCCGTAAAAAGAGTTTGGCACTTGGTACGGGCCGCTTACACTTGGTAGATAATCTACGCGTTCAAAAAACGCTAAAAGTTTTGCACCGTTTATTAGCTTAGCGATGATTAGAACTTTTTGCCGCGACCTTCGTACCTAGGTACTAATACCCATCCCCACAGTTTATCCGCTCGCACCGTCTATGCGACCCCAGTGAAATTTTTCTCTTCGCGAGGCTCTGCTTTCCCCTCTATAAATTTTGACCATCTGCCTTTTCTTGAACTCTTTTTCAAACTTCACCCTCCATCACCGCGGTGAAGATTCATGAATAGGTTGAGTGGCTGGCTGGTTTGCACGGTATGGCTTAGCTCTGCGCTTTCCACTTACTGGGTTGGACACATGGTTTGAATACATGGTGAGTTTCTCAGTCTTCTCTGTCTCTACAATTATCATCACCTCCCTCTTTCAGGATGACATCCATACAAATTGTCTTCTTTTCCCAACCGAATCGGCCATGAAGAAAATTTCGACTGTTCGGGCTCTAGCAGCCTGTTACTTGCCAGTATACTTTGTCTGATTTCGTGTCATGTACACGCTCTGGAGAGGTCCAGCTATGCGAGAGCTGCATACTTGCATCGGCCCAGAATAAGCTGCTAACCTCGATAATTTCTTCAGGCTCTTCGGTCGTCGGGGCGCTTGGATAGTTGCAGACACCACCGGCTTTATGAATGCCTGCTCTTGACGCTGACCTATATTCCGGTCAGTCGGTACGTAGGTACACTAGCGTATTTCTCTTTGAACACCGGCGGACCCCTCGGGACTATTCTTGACAGGGTGGATTTATTATTGTTTGCCATTGCCACTTGACCTCCTGTTGAGCTTGTTTTCAGGACTTTGGATGTCGAGTAATGAGCATGCGGTCTACAGTTATTGCTTAACATACTAGGGGAGTAACTTAGAAGAAGATGAAAAAATTCGTAGCTACTCATCTAGTGCTTTGGGCCCCTTAGGTGCCTTTCATTTATTAGTTATCCGCAATTGTGCCAATCATGTCATGAAGAAAAATTTTGAATAAATGAATACTTGCCCAAATGGATGTCCCCTAAGCGGGTTTAAACAGGATGCAACTGTATCCAAGTCAAGTATTGGCTTGGATAACGAAATGATATTGTTCCATGAGGAGTGGCTATTGATGCTGTGAGAAGAGTACATAGTAGTCGCATACTAGAGATGGCACCTTTGTGTAGATAGATACGGGGTCGTTGGTGGCAGCAAAGGATTAAGGGATTGATAGATCAATCTAGCATTTAACTCCCTTCCTCTCACTCCTCTCACCCTCGCCCTTAGCGGCATTAGGCTCCCACCCCTCAGAAGCCATCTCGAAGCTCTCAAATACAAATGCCGGCGAAACCGAACATCCCACAAGGGTCCAGTCGCCCAGACTCTCCGCACGCTGCCACTGACCCCTCTGCACGATGACCTGTGGACGTTGCCCAGTCAACAAATCTTTGCCTAGCACCACATCCCTGACGGCGGAGCTGTCGTCCCAAGCAAGCGATAGCTGCAACGGAGCCCCGGAGTAATGATGCCAGACCTCGACGGCATCAAGCACACGGTGCCAGTACGAGGGGCCAGACTCGCCTTGTAGGAGGTAGTAGATGCAGGTGCTGTGGGGGCGGTTCGAGGGACCTTTCGAAGAATCTCGGAATGTCTCGATGTAGAATCCCTTTTCCGGGTGCGGTGCCAAATGCAAAGCCTTGATGACTTGTTCTGCAGTTAGTTCGGACAACATCTAGACTAATTGGGTTGGCAATAGGAATAGGCAAGTGGATAAAGCGTTAATGAGGATTAATGGCGGAGTTCAGAAAGGGCAGCTTTACTTAACTAACCCTTAAAGATAAAAAGCTAGCATAAATAAATCTTTACTAATTTTAATTATATAATAAAATAAGGCAATTGCTACATAAGCATAAAGAATTGCTACATAGGCATGACCTTACATAGGCATGATTTTTCTTGGGTTTTTATTAGCTTAAAAAAAAATTGTTAGTAAACCTAAGTACTGCCTTTTTATGCTAATTTATATAGCTATTATATTATTATATTATATTTGCTATATTATTAAAGAAACTTTAACGTTTAATGTTTTATTACATGTTATAATAGCTTTATAATTTAACTAAAGCTATGTTTATGTTTTTATTTTTAATAATTTTTATTATTATTAAAAACGTTAATAAACTAACTATATTATAAAGTTATTAAGCTACTTTTATAAAAATATAATTTTTAACTTTTTAGCTTAATTATATTGCTTATATTTTTTTAGTAATAATAATTTTTTTTAAGCTTGTTTACTTTTATTAATAATAGTTGTTTTAATATATTTGCTTTTTATAGCGCTAGTAATACTAATGCTTTTAAAAATATTTTTGCTGCTTATTTTTAAACTTTTTTAACTATTTTTTGCTTTTATAAAACATAAAGCTTTTATAAATTATTATAAAAAATATAAAGTAATAACATAATTTACTTAAATTAAACTAACATTAATAATACTAGTTTTTTTTAGTTTATATAAACGCTAATTTTTAAATTAAAAGCTAACTTTAATTCTTTTTTTAAACTAGTTTAACTATTTTAATTTTTTTTAAGCTTAAGCTTTTTAATTGCTAGCTAAGCTAAATTTAAAACTGCTTTTAGTATTATTTATAGCATAATTAATTAAAATTGTTAACTTATTACTTAATTACTTTAATTATATAAATAAATATAAAAATAGCATAAATAATTTAACTTTTTATTATTTTATTTAAACAAATATAAATTATTACTTTTATATTTACTTTTTAATAATATATAATTAATATTAAGTTTTTTTTAGTTAATGTTATTTTGCTTGTTTAAAAGGTTATTTTATAAGCATATTTTCTTTTAAAATTAGCTAGTGTTTTTGTTTTAATAATTGTTTTTAATTAAAATATCTTGCTTTTTTTAAGACTTTTTATTGCTAAGCTTACTAAAATTATTTTTTTTACTAAAATCTATTTTAAATTTATTTATATTAAGCAAACTATTTTTTAGTAATAATTTATTATTTGTAATAAACCTATTATATATTAATATAACAGGTTTACCCTTAGGGTCTTAATTTATAAATAATAATAAAATCCTTAGTAGTGGTTTATTAAAGAGGTTTTTAAGGTATTTTTACTACTATGCATTAATAAAGGTCTTAAGAAATTAAAAGTAATAAATATATTAGTGCTTAGTGGTTATAAAAAGTTAATAGCTAAAGAGCTAAAACTAAATAAATAACTAAATACAAAAAATGCATAATTATATAAACAATAAAAAAGTAAAAAAAATAAAAACTTTTCCTTTAAATTATTGTAAATTTAGTAAGCACTAAATTACCGTAAGTTTAATAAGCCTTAAATCACTATAAGCTTAATAAGCCTTAAATTACTATAAGCCTAGTAAGCTAAGTAAGTTATTACGTAATTTACCCTTAGTTAACATAAAATCTCCGAAGTATATATAAAAGCATTAAGCTGCTTTAAAGGCTAAATTACTTTAAAAGCTACCTTAGTGCTAATTTTATAACATTATTTTAATATATTAATAACTTTGCTAAATTTAATAGCTTTAGTTTAATTAAAAAAAATAGCTATTTATATAAAAAACAAAAAATATGCTTTTTTATTTAATATAATAAATATAGTAAGCCTAAAAAACCTTAAAGTAATAAAATTTATAAACAAAAATTATAAAAATTAAATTATAAATAGTTTATAATTATAAAAGCTTAAAAAAAAAGCATATAATTATTATGTTTTTTTAGTAATATAAAGCATTATAAATATAATTATAGCTTAAGTTTTAATTTATTTGCATATTTTTTATATTAAAAGCTTATTAAGCTAATAAAAAAAACAGTTAAAGTAATAAATTATTATATAAAAATTTAAGCGCAAAATATTTAAAGTATAATTAAAAAGCAATATAATAAGTTTATTTTTACTTAAAAAAACATATATAATATTTAAAACTATATTAACTAAATAAAGCTAAATAGCTATAATTTAACTATAGCTTTTATTAAGCTTTTTAATAAGCAAAAAATTTTATATGTTATAAAATAAAATAATAAAGAACTTAATTGCTTAATTAGCTTTATATAAACATTTTTATATTATATAAAAATATAAAAACAATTTTTTAAAGTTATTAGTTTTAATAATATATATAATATAAATTGCTTTAAGCTTTTTTTATTTTAAGCAATTAGCTAAACTATTATAAGAAGTATAAAGCATTAAAGGTTAAATATAATAGTTAATATATCTTTAGTTTTATAGTAAGTATTTAATAAAACTAAAGCTTAAAAAAGAAAAAAAACTCTCATAAAATAAATATAAAAAAAATATCTTATATATATATATAACTTATAATATATATTAAAGTACTTAAGTAGCTTAATTATAACAATTATTCTTTTTTTTTAAGCAGGTTATTTTTAACCTATATATAAATAAAATTAATTAAAGTAATTAATCTTAAATATAAATAGTGAAATAAAATAATATAAAATAATTAAGCATAAATATAATATATTAAATAAAATGCCTATATAGTATAATAATTAAAGTATTTATATATTTATGCTTATATATAACAGACCTGTTATACATTAATATAACAGGTTTGCTTTTGGGGTTTTGATTTGTAGGTAATAATAAGATCCTTAATAGTAGTTTGTTAAAGAAGTTTTTAGGGTACTTTTACTACTATGCATTAATAAAAGTCTTAAAGAATTAAAAATAATAAGTATATTAATGCTTAGCAGTTATAAAAAATTAATAGCTAAAAAACTAGAACTAAATAAATAACTAAATACAAAAAGTGCATAATTATATAAACAAAAGAAAAATAGAAAAAGTAATAACCTTCTTTAAATTACTGCAAGTTTAATAAGCACTAAATTACTGTAAGCCTAGTAAGCCTTAGATCACCGTAAGCCTAGTAAGCCTTAGATTACCGTAAGCTTAGTAAGCTAGGTAAGTTGTTATGTAACCTCGGCTTTAGCTAGCAAAAAAAAAAGTGCACAATATAT
Source organism: Xylaria sp. FL1777 (assembly GCA_022578965.1). Classification (NCBI taxonomy): domain Eukaryota; kingdom Fungi; phylum Ascomycota; class Sordariomycetes; order Xylariales; family Xylariaceae; genus Xylaria; species Xylaria sp. FL1777. The sequence goes on along the minus strand of MU400722.1, from coordinate 18,021 downwards.
ATAAAAGCATTAAGCCGCTTTAAAGGCCACCCCTGTGCTAATTTTATAACACTATATTTATATATTAAGTTATGTTTGTTTTATATTATATTTAAAGCAAATCTTATGTTTATATTTTTATTGCTATATGTTTTTTTTTTTTCTTTCTTTTTTTTTTCTTTTTTTAGCTACTGCTAATTATTTAGTTTTAGCTATACATTTTATTACTGCTAGTCTTTTACTTATTTTATATTTTTTCTGCCTTTTTTTTAATTATTATTTATAATATAATTATGCTGCTTAAATTTGTAGTAGTTAAAAGTAATATATATAAACGCAATTATAATTAAAGCTATAGTTATAAACGTAAACACAAAAAATTATTATAACTTAATTTACGCTTAAATTTATTTAGAAATAAGTTCAATTTTACTATAAAACAAAACTTTAATAAACTTTTTTATAAGAAGTTTAATAGCTTTAATAATAAAAACAATAATAAAAATAAAAATTTTAGCAGTTTGCTTTTTTTTTAAAACAGCTTTAATTTTAATAAAGATTTAAATATTATTAAGCTTTTTACTAGTTAAAAAAAAAATAAAAATAAAAATAAAAATAATTTAAACCTTATAAATCTAAATAAAGATTTAAATGCTACTTTGCGTAATTTTAATATAAATAATGCAAAAAATAAGTTTGATTTTAATGCAAATCTTAAAGTTTTTATGCTAGCTAAACGTTAGCTTATTTTTAAAATAACTTTTGTTTATAAACTTTGCAAGCAAACTATTAAAGCTAAAAACAAAAAATATAAAACTATTAAAAAAGCGATAATTCTAAGTAGTTTATTAGTATATTAGCTTTATTTTAAGCGTTTTAAAAAGGCATTTTAGCTAAAGAATAGCTTGCTTTTAAATATAATATACAAATTCAAAAATTTAGAAATAATAGCTTATATAAGTTATATAAATAGCTATACTTTATATAAGCTTATAAGTTAATTTATATTTATTTTAAATTAGTTTTATTAATAAATTAACTGCTTGCTATATTATATTTTAATATAATATGTATTTAAAAGTTATTAAACTAGTTTATTAATTTTTTTGTTTTTAAAAAAAACAAAAATAGAAAGATTATTAAAAATAAAAATTGCGCTATTATTTAAAAAACTTCGGACAATTATTATATTAGCTTTGCAGCTATGCAGTTTTGCTTTTTAAAGGCTTTTTTATGTTTATTATTAATTTATAAAGCTTAGTTCTAATTAATTAATAAAATTAATAACGTAAAAATAAATTGTTTTATTTTTATTTTATATAAAGTTTAGCTAATAATTAGCAATATAAAAATATTATGCTAAATATAAGCATTTAGTAATAAAGCATAAATCTTTAGCTTGCTAAACTATTAAGCTTTTTTATATAAGTACTATAAGTAGCTTTATTTAAACTAATTTTATAAGGTTTTTTAATATAATTAAAACTATATTTAATACTAGCGTTATACTTGTTTTATTGCACTTAAAGTGCAAGTTATAAACTATAAATATATAGCTTAAAAAGCTGCCTTTATTTCTTTTAAACAAAATATACATTAAGCTATATTAACTATTATTAATAGTTATAAATAAAAATACTTAATTAGCTTTTTTTAATATATAAATATTTTAAAGTTTAATAATTAATAGTTTAAAGCCTTTTTATAAAGATTTTATAATTTATTTATAGCGTTTTTATATATAGCTTATTAGTAAAGCACAAATATTTTAAAACTTAAAGCAATAAGTATAATTTCTATTATATAATTAAAAACAAAAAAATAATTAATTAGTATATATAACGTAATTAAGCTTTAGTTTATAGCTAAATTAATAATAAATTAATATTATTTTGTTAGCTTAATAACTTTGTTTTTCTTTTATAACTTAAATGTTTTTTAAAGTTCTTAATAGCTTTAAAAGCTATAATATTAATAATAAATACTTATTAATTATACTTAATTAGCTAGCTTTTTTACTTAATAAAATAATATTTTTTTTTATTATAAGTTATTTTACTTATTATATTTTTAACCTTTTATTTTTTTAATTTATTTTCAAGGTTTAACATAAATAAACTATATTTATGTTTAGCTTTTTAAAGTTTAAGCAATTAAATTAAAAAAACAGGATAAAAGCAGCTATATTATTTTAAAAAACTAATATAATATGCTTATAAATTAACTATAAAAAGAATTTAAAAGGGTTTAATAAACTTAAGCGCTAACTTTTTATTTTTAAACTTAATATTTTTTATTAATAGTACTATTAGGTTTTTAGTTTTAAAGGTTATAAATTTATGTTTATTATTATAGTGTTTTATATAATAATTTGTATTATTTAAACAAACGGCTTATTAGTTATACTAGTAGCTATTTAATAAAACTTTATATAAGTAAAAACTTTTTTTAGGGCAAAAACCACTTATATATATAAAGTATATAACGGTTTTACTATAAATTTTATTAATTTGCTGCTTTTTTTATATAATACTTCGCTTTTAAATTTTGTATGCTAAATTAGCAGCACTTTTGCTTTATAATGCAAAAGTATAAAAATTAGCGCGCTAATAAAGGGGTTTTTTGTTAATTAGTAGTAAAGGCGCTTTTTTGCTAGCTTTAAGTTTTATAAGCTATAAATAATACAGTATTAAGTAGATTTTAAGCATTATATAGCGCTATATTTTTTATAAATTGCTTAGTGTTAAGCAATAAGCTTTAAGTTTTAATTATGCTAAAAATACAAGCTGTTTATTATATAAAAAAACTAATGTTTATATAGCATTAACAATAAAAGCTAAAGCTGCTTGTTTTTATAATAGCTAATATATTAAGTTAGTTATTTATATTATTGCACTAGTAAAAAAGCAAAGTTTTTAAACTTTTAGCTTAGTTATTTAACTTTTAATTTTTATGTTTTTAGTGCAGCAAGCATATAGTTTAAACTAAGCTAAAAGCAAACTAACTTTTGCTTTAAAGCAAAGCAACTATAAACTAAGCAAAACTTAAACCTATAACTTTAAAAAAAGTAGCTAAGTATATATCACTGTATTATTAAGCTTAGTGTTTTATATATTTATTAGTTATAATTTATTATTGCTTTGTTATTTTGTTTTTAATGGTTTATAACTTATTAAAACGTTTTTATATAGCTAGGATTTTTTTTAATGTAAAGTTGTTTTTAATAAACAAACAAAATTCTAGTATATAACTATATAAAGCTTTAAAAAATAATTGTTTAGTTATAAAATTAATAGCAAAATTTATAGCAAAAAAGGCTTAAAATAAAAATTAAAGCTAATTAGTTTATTTGCTATTTATAAAACATTTAAAATAACTTTTAATTATTTAGTTTATTTGTTTTGTTTGTTTATTAGTTTTAAAATAAAATGCTATAAAAAGCTTTTGTTTAACTTTTAAGTAATAATATAAATTAAACCAAAATTAGCTAGTAAAAATAAAGCTTTTATTAAAAATAATGCTTTTTAAGCTATTATAAATGCATTTAATTTTATAATAAAATAAAACTGTTAGCTTAACTAAAATTATAGTAATATTAACTAAAAATAAATATATAAGCTTAATAAATTTATTTATAATAATAAAAATAGCATTAATTAGTTTTTTTTTATAAAAGGGTTTTAGTAAACTTATAATAAAATTTATAAATAGCTTTTATATAAATTTATTAAGTATTAATAAAGCATTAAGTTTATTATATTTTTAGTAGTATTTTGCTTTAGTTTAAAAGCAAATTATATAGCTTTATATATATTTTTTAATATTTAGTTTTATATTGCTTTAATAAAACTTTTGTTATAGCAATTTTAAAGTGTAGCTTTAGCTAAAATGTTTAGCTAAAAAATTATTATAATATAGCTTAATAAGTTAAAAATATATAGCTTTTTTAAAAAAAATATAAATTTTGTTTTTATAGCAAACTAAAGATTTTTTTATTAACTATTAAAAATTTATAGGCTTTTTTACTTTTAATTGCTTTATAATTGCATAATATTTAAGGTTTTTTTTTTAAACCTTTTAAATAAAACTTTTTAGCTTTTTAAAAGCTTTTAAATTTTTTAATTTTTTTAATCCTATAGTTATTTACGTATGCAAACATATAATTGCTTAAATAAAAAAAGCTTGTTTAGCAAATATAGCTTTAAGATATAAAGCTTTAGCTTAAGCATTAAAATATAAATTAAAAACTTTAACTTATTATATTACTACAACTTTTTTTTTTAACGTTAAAAAAATATTAATATTATTAAGCAAAATAGCTATATAATTAAAACAGCGCAAAAAAAAATTAGCTTTGTTTTTTTTGCTTGCTTAATATTTAATAATAAAATTAAAAAAAGCTAATAATAAATATTAATAAGCTTACTTTTTATTAAGCTTTAGCGTTTTTATAAACGCTTAAAGATTTATATAATTAGTTAATACTTTAATTAATAAATTGCTTTTTTATAAATAATGCTATTATAACGGACCTGTTATATATTAATATAACGGGTTTGCTTTTAAGGTCTTAATTTGCAGGTAATAATAGGATTTTTAACAGTAGTTTGTTAAGGAGGTTTTTGGGGTACTTTTATTACTATATAGCAATAAAAGTCTTAAGAGATTAAAAATAATAAGTGTATTAGTGCTTAGCAGTTATAAAAAATTAATAGCTAAAGAACTAGAACTAAGTAAATAATTAAATATAAAAAATGCATAATTATATAAACAAAAGAAAAATAAAAAAAGTAGTAACTTTTTTTAAATTACTGCAAGTTTAGTAAGCATTAAATTATTATAAGCTTAGTAAGCTTTAAATTATTGTAAGCTTAGTAAGCTTTAAATTACTGTAAGCTTAGTAAGCTAAGTGAATTGTTATATAATTTTAGCTTTAGCTAGCAAAAAAAAAGGTGCAAAGTATATATAAAAGCATTAAGCTGCTTTAAAAGCTACTTTTGTGCTAATTTTATAATATTATTTCCTTTTTTTTAAAATTGTTGTTTTAATAATTTTTTATAGGTATTTTTTTTTTTTTTTTTTCTATATGTTATAATGTTAAAGCGTATTAAAAAAACTAACTGCTTATTTAAAACAAAGCAAAAACTTGTTTTTGCTTTTTTTATTAATTTTATTAGTTATAAAATTATGCTTTGCTTTTATTGCTTTAATTAATTATTAACGTATAAAATAACAAATAATATGTTTTGTTGTTTTAAATGCGTACGTGTTAGTTGCTTTTATAATAAATTAAAAGTTCTAATTAACTTAATTAACAATATAGTTTTTAAATACTGTTGTTTTAAAAAAAAAAAAACAAGCAAAACAATAATTATTTTTAGTTTAAAAAAAATTAAAACGAGCTTAAAATAGCCTTAATTTTGTTTTAAGTAAGTTAGCTTAGTTTTATATATAAAAACGTTTTTTAAAAGCAAAAAGTATTAAAATAGTTTAGCAAAAGCTTTAGTTTTTAAATAAACTAAACAAAATAAAACGCATTAAAAAAGAACAAAAAGCGCTAATAAAAAAGCAAAAATAACAGAAAAAGCAAGCTAAAGTAGCATAAGCTGCTTTATTTAAGTTTAATTAAAATTTTTTAAGCGTTTTTTTTAAGGTTAACTTTTTTTTTTTAGTTTTAAGCAGTTAAAGTATTAGCAGTAAAACTAATTTATAATTACTTTAATAGTTTTTAAGTGTTTTTTAAGTTTCTAAGTATTATTAATATATAAATATTTTTTTTATTTAATAAAATACTTTAAGTTATTATTATTTTAACAGAAATTTAGTATATTTTTAACTTTATAAACGTTTTAATTTGTTTTTATTTTTAGTTATGTTTTAATAAGTGTTCTAATAAGTACTAGTTCTAGTAAAAAAATGTAAAAAATAAAGTAAATTTGCATATTTTTTAGTAATAATAGTTTATAGTTAATAAATAAAATAACTTCTTTAATTTTAAAAAAGCTAAGTTTTTTAAATTTTAATTTATTGCTTAGTTGTTTTGTTTTAATTTAAGAAATATTAATGTTTGCATTTTATTTTTGTTGTAGCAAATAAACCTTGTTTTTTTTTTTAAAAGTTAGTTCTTTAGTTCGTTTTTTATTATAATATATTAATATTTATTGTTATAAAAATTAAAAGCATAATTATAGTTTAGCTTGTAGTGTTTTAATTTCTATTATAATAGTTTTTGCTTAAGGTATTATAATTAAAATAGCAAGTGCTTTTATTAATATTTTTTTTTGTTTTTTAGTAGTTGCTTGCTATTTATAAATAGCTTTATGCGAAAATATGTTTATATTTTTGTTTGTTAATATATTATATAAAATTTATGCTGTTAATAATAGTTTTATTTAATTGTTTTATTAGTAATTAATATAACTTTATAAATATTGTTTTAATATTTAGTTTAGTTTTTTTGTTTGTTTATTTGTTTATAAGTAGTAAGCAATTAAAAACTTTAGTTTAATACTAATAAGTTTAAAAAAACTAGTTTTAAACTTAAAAGTAAACAATTTATTTTAGTTTAAAACAATTTTTTTTAGTAGCTTATGCTTATTTAAATATTAGCATATAAAAGCATATATAAGTTATTTAGCTATTATATTTTTTTTAAACAGTAAAAAGTAAGCATATTTAGTAAATTTATTAATAATAACTTATATTTTATTATATTGTACTTTTATAACTAAATTAATTAATAAAAGTAATGCTGTAATAAAATTTTAAGCAATAATATACTATGCTTATTTAAGTATTTATATAAGTTATAGCAGTTTATAAAGCTTATATTATGCTATTTTAGCTTTATTATAAATATTATATTTTTTTATAATAAACTTAACTATATTTTATAATTTTAAAAAATTGTACTTTTTTTATAATTGTTAGATTATTTTTGTTGCTTTTTAGTATTTATATAATAAGTATTTATAAAATTCTTTAATAAACTTGTTTTGTAAAAGTTTTAGTAAATAAACCTTATGTTTATATATTAGCTTGTTATTTTTTAATTCTTTGTATTTTTATAGTTATGCTAACTTTTTTAAGTTATAAGCTTATTATAACTATATATCCGTAAAGTTCTTAAGTATAACTTTAATTTTTAAGCTTTTATTTTTTTAAGAATATAATACTTAAATGTTTTTTTTTAAAACCTTAAATTTTTTTTAACTTTGTTAGCTAAGTATATTTGCTTAAATGTTTTTTTTTTTTTTAATATAACATATTTTAAAGTTAAACTTAAAAAAAAAAACCATTTAATTTTTATATTGTTTAGTAATTTTTTGTATAGTTATAAATTTTATTAAGTTTTAATAATTTAAATAAATTTTAATTAGCTTTATAGTTTTTATAAAAAATAGTTTTTATTTTTTAAGTGCTATAATAATTACAAGCAGTTTTTTGTTATATATAAAGTATTATAATGCTACATTTTATAGTGCTTTAAAGTAATAAGCTACTAAGTGCTATTTTTTGTTGTTTTTTAGTTATTTTAAAACTTTTATAATTATATTATTTAAAGCATTTATTTTTAGCTTTTTCTTTTTCTATAGATTAAATAGTTTAACTACAAAGTTAAAAATAACTTTTAGTTTTAGTTTTTTAAAAGCTTTTTAGGTTTCTTTTAAAATTAAAAAGAACTTTTTTTTATATTTTTTTAAAAGCTTTTTAGGTTTCTTTTAAAATTAAAAAGAACTTTTTTTTGTATTTTTTCCTTATATACTTTATAAAATAAAATGCTATTTTCTTAAAGTTTTAAATTAACATTTAAACATAGTTTAAAAATCTTAATGCTTGTTATATATTTATAACAGTAGCTAAATTAAATATTTTTTAGTTTTGTACTATGTTAATTTTTAACTATTAAATCCGTATTTATTTTAAAGTAATTATAAATCTTAAAAAGTTAATTTTTTATATATGTTATATATACTTTTTTATATTAAGTTATAATTTTGCTTGTTTAAATGTTTTTAACACTTAAGTTATATGTTTTTTATATTTTTTTAGTATTTTAAAGTAAATTAAGATATTATTTAAGTAAATAAACATAAACTTATTTAAAAATTTCTGTAGAATTATTATTATTATATATTAAAAGCTAGCTAATGCGTTCTGTAGTTTTTATAGCATAACTATATACTTATATAATTTATATATTGTTTATATAGCAGTTTTTTATTTTTTTTTTTTAGCTATTTTAATAGCATAATATTTATTTAAAATATTAACTGCTATAAACTATTTTGCTTAGCTAATATTTTTTTTTATAGTTATTAATAAAATAAGAAAATATCTATTTGCAATAATAATTACGTTTAATAGTTAATAATTAATTACTATTTGCTATATTAGTTTTTTTTTTTTATTAATTAGTTGTTTTTTATTTTTTATTTTAAGTACTAGCACTATAAGGTATTTAACAAATAACTAAAATTTTTTTAAAAATCCTTTTGCTAAGTTTTTTTAAATATATTTCTATAAAGCATTTATTTTGTTTAAGCTTATATAATATACTTAATAAAGCTTTAATTAATATTTTTTCTTAATAAAAATGTAGTAGTTTTATAAGCTATGTTTAAGAAGTTTTCTTTTTTTTTTTTTTTTAAATAGTTTGTAAAATCTATAATATACCTTTAGTATTCTGTTTAAAATTTCTTTTGCAATTTTTCTAATTTTTTTGCTTTATTTTTTACTTTTTTAATTAATAGTTTTTGCTTTCTATTAAATTAAAAAGTCGCTAGTTTTTAGCTATAATATTTCTAAAATAATGTTATAATTAAATATATTAGCAATATTTAATATAATTTATTTTTTGTGTTTTTATATAAATATATTAAAAAGTTTAGTTTTTTTAAATATATAACTGTTATTATAGCTAAAAGTGCTTTTATTAAATCTTTTAATTTTTTAAGATTTTTGCTTATATTTTTAAAGAATTTTATTTTGTTTTGCTACTTTAAGTAAAATTATATTAGCTTATGCTTTTAAATTAATTAAAGTATTATATTTTTTTTTTTAATATATAAGTTTAATTTTAAATTAATTTTGCTAGTTATTACATTAAACTTTATATAAAGCTTTAGTTTTTTTAGCTACTTGCTGCTTTTTTAGCAAGTATTTATTTTGTTTTTTGATTTTTTTTTATAAAATATTTAAGTGTTTGTTTTATTTTACACTTTAAATATTATTGCGCTTTATTTTGTTTTTGCTTCTAGTTAAGCTTTAAATTATAGTTTTTAAGCTTTTTTGCTTTTAGTAACTATTTCTTAGTATAATTGTGCTTTAATTAGCTAGTAATATTTATAATAATTATTTTTATATTTTTTTGAACTAGTGTTATAAGTATAGTTAGAATTTTTTTTAAATGTTGCAAATTTTTATAGATCTTTATAGTAAACTATAATTATAATTAACTACTTTAATTCGTAAAAGTTTTATATTTTTGCAATTTGTTTAAAAAACTAATTATTTTTTAGTTTATTTAGTAAATATTAGTAGCAATAATATATTATATAGCAATTTTATAGTACTTTATTATATTTTAGATCTTTTAAGCATAAAATATTATTATTGTTTTTTATTATAATTCTGTTATAATAATAATTTTTAGCAATTAGTTAAATTGCTAGCTTTAGTTTTTAAAACATATTAGTTTTTGCGCTAACTATTAATGCTTTTTTATTTTATTGCATTTAAAGCAGTTTAAGCTATAAAAATACTTTATTTATTTTTATTAGTTCTTTTTTTATAGTGTTTTTTATAGCTTTTAATTTTATTTGTTTTTGCTTTAAAGTTTTATAAGTTTTGTTTTTTTAAGTTTATTTAGCAACTAAATGTTTTAGTAATTCATAATTAGTTTAGTAATTATATTATTTATAGTTATAGTTTTATTTTTTTAAACATAATTTTTCTTTAAGCTATATTTTAAGCTTTAATAGTTTAAAATTTTTATAGTTTTATAAGTTTGCTAACTATATTAATTTATTACTTTTTATTGTTTGTTATTTTTAGTTAAACTATTTTTTTAAGTTATATATTAAACAATTTTAATTGTTTATATAATAAATATATCTTTTTGTAATTTGTTTTAATAATTATAAAGCTTTTAAATAATATTTGCATGCTTGTTTATTTTAACTTATATAAATAAAGCATTTAGATTTATTTAGTATAGTACTTTTATTTTAACTTAAAACAGCAATTTTATATTTTTGCTTTAAAAACATATTTTTTAAATTGCTTTGTTATTTTTTGTTGTTTTGAACTTTTATAACTTGTACTTTTTTTTTAAATTAAGGAATTTTTTCCTTTTTGTAGCTTTTTTTTCTGTTTTTTTTTTTAAATTAGCATTATTTTTAAAAGTGTTCTTTTTTTTTATAATTATAACATTTAATTTTAAACATATTTTAGGATTATTATTTTTGAATTTTATTAATTTGCTTAGATTTTTGTTTAATACTTTCTTAAGTATTCTTTTTTTTGTTTTTTTTAGTTTTTTTAGTTTTAAAGTACTAGTTAAATAATTATTAATTAATTATAATAGCTATATTAATATACGTATTAATTTTTGCTAGTTTATTTATTTTGCATAGTTTGTTTTAAACTTAAGTTTTAAGTTTACTATAAAATAAATAAAACAGTATAAACTTAAGCAATCTTAAGATTGCTATTAATTGTTTAAATTTTATAACGTAATTTACTACTGCTTTTGTTTATTTTAAGCAATAAAATGCTTTTTTTGCATGTTTTGCTTTTTAAGTATTTTTAAATAGTGCTTTTATTTAATTTTTAAATTTAACATAATTTTTAAAAATTTTTTTTGTTTTTAGCTTAAAGTTAGTTAACTTATTAGCTTTTAAAAAATCTTTTAAAATAAGTTAAAACTATTTTAATATTTTTTTTAATAAAAATTATAAAGTAGTTATTACTTTTTAGTTCTTTTTTATAATAGTAATAAAATGCTATTTTAAATAAAGTTTAATATAAATTAAAAAGGTTTTTATATTTATAAATTTATTATAAAGCTTTAAAGCAGTAAGTTTAAAACTTTTAATGTTTAGCATTTTTAATATTATAAATAATCCTAATAGTAAAAACAGTAGTAATAGTAAAAAGTTAGGTTTTTTATTTTAAATTATTACTTTAAGTATAATAATAATAAAAGTAAGCATTAAGTTTGCTAGTAATAATGTTAGCATTAGTTATAATATAATTATTTGTTTAAAACTTTAATTTATTGTTATAATAATAGTTATTATTATTGCTTTAATTATTATAGCTAGTATTTACGTTAGTTTAAAAGTTATAACGCTTAATATTTAAGCTATTCTTTAAGTTAAAATAACTAGTTTGCTTTATAGTGCTAGCATTAATATTAGTTTTTTTTTATTGCTACTGCTTAATTTTTTCTTTTTTATTACTGCTTTTTTTTTAATAAAAGTAGCTAGTAAAAGTACTAAAGTTTGTTATTTTAATACATTATTAGTTCTAAAGGTTTCTAAAATCTTTAAACTTAATTTTTAATTTTTTGTTTTTAGTAGTATAACTTAAATTTAGTTCTATTAGTTATTAAGTAAAGTTTACTTATATAATACTATTTAGCATTTTTATTTTTTAAATATTTTTTTAATATACTTTTAAAAGTTTATTTTATAAATTGTTTATTACTTAACTTTTTATATTAATATTTGTTTTTATATGTTAGGTCCTATTAATTAAAAAGCTATTAAAGTATAATAAACTTGTTATATATTAATATAATAGGTTTACTTTTAAGGTTTTAATTTGCAAATAATAATAAAATTCTTAATAGTAGTTTATTAAAAAAGTTTTTAAAGTATTTTTATTACTATGTAGTAATAAAAGTTTTAAAAGATTAAAAGTAATAAATATATTAATGTTTAGCAATTATAAAAAATTAATAGCTAAAGAACTAAAACTAAGGAAATAACTAAATATAAAAAATACATAATTATATAAACAAAAAAAAAGTAAAAAAAGTAATAACTTTTCTTAAATTATTACAAATTTAATAAGCATTAAATTACCGTAAGCTTAGTAAGCTTTAAATTACTGTAAGCTTAATAAGCTTTAGATTACTATAAGCTTAGTAAGCTAAGTAAATCATTACGTAACTTTAGCTCTAGCTAGCAAAAAAAAAGGTGCAAAGTATATATAAAAGCATTAAGCTGCTCTAAAGGCCACTCTTGTGCTAATTTCGTAATAGCTATTAATGCTTAAAGTAATTTATTATTGCAAGCATTTTTTAGTTAAGTATATTATATTATATTTTTTTTTTAAATAGCTTTTAAAAATAAAACATAATTAATTTAAAAATGCTTTAATTATTTTGCTAAAATAAATTTTTTATAAAAGCTACCTTAAAAAAATCAGTTTTTAGCAATATTTATTTTTTAAGGTTAAAATATATAAAAAAAATAGCCTGCTTAAATATATTCTAAAAGTTTTTAAAAGCTTTTTTTTTAAAACTATTTAAAAAAATTTAACTTTTTTTTATTTTTATTACGTTTTTTTTTAAATACTTAAATAAAAACGTAGTAATATAAAAATACCTGTTTATAAAATAGCAATAAAAGTTATAAAACTTTAAAAATTATTATAGCGCTTAATAAATATTTAATATAAGCTATTATTAAATAATATTTATATATAAAAAATCTATTTTAATTTTTTAGCTAAAAATAATATAACTTAAAAATTTAATTTTTTTTTAATAAAATTAGCATTTAAATAGCTTAATATATAGCTTTGCTTTTTATAGCTTTTTAATAATATTTTAAATATATTTTATATAAAAATCTTTATTTAAGAAAAAAATAAGCATATTATTAAAATATATAATATAAAATATATTTATTATATTATTAAATGCTTTTTATATATAACTTTAAAAAATAATAAAAGCATTTAATAAACTTATAAATATAACTAGAAATTTATAATAATTATAGCATATATAAAATGCTATTTTTTTTTTATTTTTTTTTTAAATATATAAATAATAATAAGCGTTTTTAAAGTTAATTTTGCTAAAGATTTTAACTTTTAAAATTTTATTAAATAGCTTTAAAATAAGTAGTAAAATATAGCAATTTTTGCATATAACTTAATTAAGTTTTTTATAGTTTATATATAAGCATAAGCTTTTATTTTTTTTAAATATAAAAAAAATTAAAGCATTAATAAAGCTAATAAACTTTTTAATTTTTTTAGCTTTTAATATTTTATTAAGCTATTTTTATAGTTTTTTTAGCTTATTTTAAGCTAATAAATATATAAGAAAATAAAGTATAATTATATTTTTTTTTAGTTTAATAGCAAGATTTTCTTGCTTTAATTATAGTAATATGTTTGCTTTATTAGTATTAAAAAACTTAAATAAATTATAAAACTTTTTTAAAATTGCTATAAAATTAAAATAACTAAGGCTTTTTTTTAACTTTTTAAGCTATATAAGTTTAAATAGTTAAATAATAGCATAATAATAAGCCTAGTTTTAATAAGCTTTTATAAACTTAATTAAGCTAAGTATTTTTATTTAAAAGCAATATAATTTAAAAAACTATTAATTAATGCTTAAATTTAATATAATTTCTTTATTTTTTAAAGTAGTTTAAAATAATAAAAAAAAGCTGCTTTTAAAGCAATAATTATAATTAATAGCTATATATATACGCTTAATTTTATAAGTAATACTATAATTATTAATTAATTTATAAATAACTTAATAAGCTTTATAAATAAGAAATTTACTTTTAGTAGTATGCTATAATATAAAAGTATAAAAAAATGCTTACTGCAATTTATAATAAAAAGCAAAAGTAAAACTAATATAATTATATTTAGCATATAAATTAAAATTAACATAAGTTTTAATAAGTAATTTTATAAAACTAATAAAATAAATAATATAAAAAGTATAAAAATAGCATAAAATAAGTATATAAAGTAATAATTTTAGCTTAAAACTTATAGCTAATATAATTAGTGCTAAGCTTAATATTTATTTCTTAAGTTATAATATTATAGTTTTTTTAATAAAAATATATAAAACTTTAATTATTATTTTTAGTTTTTTTTATTTATGTTTTAGTTTTTATTTATTTAAATCTTTTAAATAGTTTGTTTTTAAATAGTATTATTATTATAGCTAATATAACTATTAAATCTATTATTTTTATTATTGTTATTATTATTATTACTTTTAAGCTAAAAGTAATTAAAAGTAATATAGCTAAATTATTTATAGCTATAATAAGTGAAATTCTTATAAAAGTTTAAGTTTAAACTATTTTTATTGTTGTTTTAAGGTTAATTTAAAGAAGTTTTAAAAGTATAACAGTTTTTTAAAATATAAGTATTATTATTACTTTAGTTATTTATGTATTTTTAATTTTAATACTAGCTATAACTTTTATTATTATTGCTTTTATAATATTAGTTTTAGCTTTTATAGCTATTATTACTTTTATAAAATCCTTGGTTATTATTATTATAGTTATTATTATAATTATTATTTCTATAATAATAGTTTTAATTATTAAAACTAGTATTATTGTTTTTATAGCTAATATTAATATATTAATTATTAGTTTAGTTTTGCTTAATATTTAAGGTTAATTTACTAATAGTTTAAATAATATTTAACTTTAGTTTTTTTTTATTGCAGTTTAAGCATTATTTTTTAATTATTAGTTCTTAGCGTTATTATATAGCATTAATTATATTAACTTATATAATTAGCAATAAATTATAATAGTTTATTAGTTTTTACTAAAGTAGTATACCTAGTTTTTAATAATATAATAAAGCTTTTTTGCTTTTGTTTTAGTAAACATTTTAAAGTTTAATGTTAGCAAAGTATTAATTAAATAATTTTAAATTTTAATTAGCTTGCTAACTAGTTTATTTTAGTTATATATTTATGCTAGCTTATAAAAAAGCAAACTACTTAAGCAAAGTTTTAGTTTAATTTAAAAATATTTTTTAGTTAATTTTAAATTGTTTTTTTTTTAAAGTTAATAACTTTTATAATATTAATTAATAAGCATTTTTATAGTTTTAGTTTATATTGCTATATATATATAAAATCTTGTTTTTATTATAATAGAATTTTTAATTAGCTTTTTTAAAAATAGTTTAAAGTTTTTTTATTTATTTTAGCTAGCATTATGTTACGAAATGGGCTAACTAGGCCGGTTAGAAGGCCAGGTGTAAAGAAGGCATGCGTAAAAAGAGTTCTATTCGTTAAAAAGATATGTATTTAAACTACTATAAGGGTTTAATGCATAAACTTAATAAACTTAAGCGTTAAGTTTATTAAGCCTTAAACTTAACAGACTTAAGCGTTAAGTTTATTAAGCTTTAAACTTAAAACAATATAACGTTAAGTTTATTAAAAAAAAGCAATATTTATAAATTATTACTACTGTTTTTTTTATTTATATAATTATGCACTTTTTATATTTAGTTATTTATTTAGTTTTAGTTTTTTAGCTATTAATTTTCTTATAATTGCTAAGCACTAATATATTTATTACTTTTAATTTTTTAAGATTTTTATTAATGCATAGTAATAGAAATACTTTAAAAACCTCCTTAATAAACTATTATTAAAAATCTTATTATTATTTATAAATTAAGACTTTAAAAGCAAACTTGTTATATTAATATATAATAAGTCCGTTATATTTTAATAGCTTTTTAATTAGTAGGACTTAATACATAAAAATAAATATTAATATAAAAAGTTAAATAATAAATAATTTATAAAATAAACTTTTAAAAGTATATTAAAAAAATATTTAAAAGACAAAAATGTTAAACAGCATTATATAAGTAAACTTTATTTAATAATTAATAAACTAAATTTAAGTTATATTACTAAAAACAAAAAATCAAAAATCAAGTTTAAAGATTTTAAAGACTTTTAGAACTAGCAATATATTAAAATAATAAACTTTAGCATTTTTACTAGCTACTTTTATTAAAAAAAAAGCAGTAGTAAAAAAAAAAAAGTTAAACAGCAATAATAAAAAAAAACTAACGCTAATGTTAGCACTATAAAGCAAACTAGTTATTTTAACTTAAAAAGCAGCTTAAATATTAAGTATTATAACCTTTAAACTAGCATAAATATTAACTATAATAATTAAAGCAGCAATAATAATTGCTACTATAATAATAAATTAAAGTTTTAAATAAGTAATTATATTATAATTAATGCTAATACTACTATTAGTAAACTTAACGCTTATTTTTATTACTGCTATATTTAAAGTAGTAATTTAAAATAAAAAACTTAATTTTTTATTATTATTATTGCTTTTACTATTAAAATTATTTATAATATTAAAAATATTAAACATTAAAAGTTTTAAACTTATTGCTTTAAAGCTTTATAATAAATCTATAAATATAAAAGCTTTTTTAATTTATATTAAATTTTATTTAAAATAATACTTTATTACTATTATAAAAAAAGATTAAAAAGTAATAACTACTTTATAATTTTTATTAGAAAAAATATTAGAATAGTTTTAACTTATTTTAAAAGATTTTTTAAAAGCTAACAAGTTAACTAACTTTAAGCTAAAAACAAAAAAAATTTTCAAAAACTACGTTAAGTTTAAAAATTAAATAAAAGTACTATTTAAAAATACTTAAAAAGCAAAATACGCAAAAAAAGCATTTTACTGCTTAAAACAAATAAAAGCAGTAGTAAATTATGCTATAAAATTTAAACAATTAATAGTAATTTTAAAATTGCTTAAGCTTATACTGTTTTACTTATTTTATAGTAAACTTAAAACTTAAGTTTAAAACAAATTATATAAAATAAATAAACTAGTAAAAATTAATATATATATTAATATAGCTATTATAATTAATTAATAATTATTTAACTAGTACTTTAAAACTAAAAGAACTAAAAAAAACAAGAAAAAAAATATTTAAAAAAGTATTAAATAAAGGTTTAAATAAATTAATAAAGTTTAAAAATAATAACCCTAAAATATGTTTAAAGTTAAATGTTATAACTATAGAAAAAAAGGACATTTTTAAAAATAATGTTAATTTAAAAAAAAAAACAGAAAAAAAAGCTATAAAAAAAAAAAAATTCTTTAACTTAAAAAAAAAGTACAAATTATAAAAGTTTAAAACAACAAAAAATAATAAAGCAACTTAAAAAATATATTTTTAAAACAAAAGTATAAAATTGCTATTTTAAATTAAAATAAAAGTGCTATACTAAATAAATTTAAATGCTTTATTTATATAAGTTAAAATAAATAAGCATATAAATATTATTTAAAAGCTTTATAGTTATTAAAATAAATTGCAAAAAAATATATTTATTATATAAATAATTAAAGTTATTTAATATATAACTTAAAAAAATAGTTTAACTAAAAGTAGCAAACAACAAAAAGTAGTAAGTTAATATAGTTAGCAAATTTATAAAACTATAAAAACTTTAAACTACTAAAGCTTAAAATATGGCTTAAAAAAAAATTATATTTAAAAAAATAAAACTATAACTATAAATAGTATAATTATTAAACTAATTATAAACTATTAAAATACTTAGTTACTAAATAAACTTAAAGAAATAAAACTTATAAAACTTTAAAACAAAAATAAATAAGATTAAAAGCTATAAAAAATACTATAAAAAAAGAACTAATAAAAATAAATGAAATATTTTTATAGCTTAAACTGCTTTAAATGCAATAAAATAAAAAAGCACTAATAGTTAACGTAAAAATTAATACGTTTTAAAAACTAAAGCTAATAATTTAACTAATTATTAAAAGTTATTACTATAATAAAACTATAATAAAAAACAATAATAATATTTTATACTTAAAAAATCTAAAACATAATAAAGTATTATAAAATTGCTATATAATATATTATTATTACTAATATTTATTTAATAAACTAAAAAATAATTAGTTTTTTAAACAAATTATA
>MU400721.1:0-67394 GCA_022578965.1 Xylaria sp. FL1777 | reverse complement strand
TTACTTAATTTATAAAAAAAAAAAAAGCTAAAAATAAATGCTTTAAATAGTATAATTATAAAAGTTTTAAAACAACTAAAAAATAACAAAAAATAACACTTAATAGCTTATTATTTTAAAATACTACAAAATATAACATTATAATACTTTATATATAATAAAAAACTGCTTATAATTATTATAGCACTTAAAAAGTAAAAACTATTTTTTATAAAAACTATAAAGCTAATTAAAATCTATTTAAATTATTAAAACTTAACGATATTTATAACTATATAAAAAATTATTAAATAATATAAAAATTAAATGGTTTTTTTTTTAAATTTAACTTTAAAATATGCTACATTAAAAAAAAAAAAAACATTTAAGCAAACATACTTAATTAATAAACTTAAAAAAAATTTAAAGTTTTAAAAAAAAACATTTAAATATTATATTTTTAAAAAAATAAAAGCTTAAAAATTAAAGTTATACTTAAAAACTTTATAAATATATAGCTATAATAACCTTATAACTTAAAAAAGTTAGCAAAACTACAAAAATATAAAAAATTAAAAAAAGATAAGCTAATATATAAACGTAAGGTTTATTTACTAAAATTCTTATAAAATAAATTTATTAAAAAATTTTATAAATACTTATTATATAAACATTAAAAAGCAATAAAAATAGTTAAACAACTATAAAAAAAATATAATTTTTTAAAACTATAAAATATAGTTAAATTTATTATAAAAAAGTGCAATATTTATAATAAAGCTAAAGTAGCTTAATATAAGCTTTATAAACTGCTATAATTTATATAAATACTTAAATAAACATAATATATTATTACTTAAGATTTTATTATAGCATTATTTTTATTAATTAATTTAATTATAAAAGTATAATATAATAAAATATAAATTATTATTAATAAATTTATTAAATATGTTTATTTTTTACTGTTTAAAGAAAATATAATAATTAAACAACTTGCATACGCTTTTATATATTAATATTTAAATAAACATAAGCTACTAAAAAAAATTATTTTAAATTAAAATAAATTGTTTATTTTTAAGTTTAAAACTAGTTTTTTTAAACTTATTAGTATTAAACTAAAGTTTTTAACTGTTTATTATTTATAAATAAATAAACAAACAAAAAAACTAAACTAAATATTAAAACAATATTTATAAAGTTATATTAATTATTAATAAAACAATTAAGTAAAACTATTATTAATAGTATAAATTTTATATAATATATTAATAAACAAAAATATAAATATATTTTTATATAAAGCTGTTTATAAATAGCAAGCAACTATTAAAAAATAAAAAAAAACATTAATAAAAGCACTTGTTATTTTAATTATAGTATTTTAAGCAAAAATTATTACAACAAAAATTAAAACACTATAAGCTAAACTATAATTATATTTTTAATTTTTATAACAATAAATATTAATATATTATAATAAAAAACAAACTAAAAAACTAGCTTTTAAAAAAGAAAACAAGGTTTATTTGCTATAACAAAAACAAAACGCAAACATTAATATTTTTTAAATTAAAATAAAACAACTAAACAACAAATTAAAATTTAAAAAACTTAGTTTTTTTAAAATTAAAAAAGTTATTTTATTTATTAATTATAAACTATTATTATTAAAAAACATATAAATTTACCTTATTTTTTACATTTTTTTACTAAAACTAATATTTATTAAAACATTTATTAAAACATAACTAAAAATAAAAACAAATTAAAACATTTATAAAATTAAAAATATACTAAATTTTTATTAAAACAATAATAATATTAAATATTTTATTAAATAAAAAAAATATTTATACGTTAATAATATTTAAAAACTTAAAAAATACTTAAAACCTGCTAAAATAATTATAAACTAGTTTTATTATTAATACTTTAACTAGCTAAAACTAAAAAAAAAAAATTAACTTTAAATAAAACGTTTAGCATGTTTTAATTAAACTTTAAAAATATAACTAGCAATAGTTATACTACTTTAATATGCTATTTTTGTTTTTTAGCTATATAATGCTTTTTTGCTTTAATTTGCTTAAGCTTTTTTAAATTATTTAAATTATAAGCTATAATAATAGCTATTTTTTTTTGCTATAATTTTTTTTGTTGCTTAAAACAGCAGATTTTTGCATTTATTTTTTTATGCTTTTTTATTAACAAGTTTAATTTATTTTTTAGCTTTTTGTGCTAAAAAGTAAGCTACTACATTTGTTTTAAAAACAAACTTTTAACATTATAATTTGCTTGTTTAGCTGCAATACATTTAATACATTAATTAAAGTTAAATTTTAATATTAAACATTTTATATTATAACAATTATAATAAAAGCATAAAGCTATTTTAATTAATTTTAGTTTAATAAAAAAAAACAAAGCAAAGTTTTGTTAAGCTTTTTGTTTAAAACGCAACAAGTAAAGTTTTTTAAAAACTTTACTAAATATAATAAGCATAAAAAATAAAAAATAAAAAATAAAAAAAAAAAAACTTACAAAAAAAAATATATAGAATTATTAAAATAATAATTATAAAAAAAAAAAAAATAATATTATAAAATAAGCTAATTAAGCTAGTTAAAAAGCTAAATATAAAAAAAATATGCATAAAAAAAGTTTTATTTATTAAAAAAATATATATTTAAACTATTATAAAAGTTTAATATATAAACTTAATAAACTTAAGCATTAAGTTTATTAAGCTTTAAACTTAACAAACTTAAGCATTAAGTTTATTAAGCTTTAAACTTAAAACAATATAGCGTTAAATTTATTAAAAAAAGCAATATTTATAAATTATTACTATTGTTTTTTTTATTTATATAATTATGCATTTTTTATATTTAATTATTTATTTAGTTCTTAGCTTTTTAACTATTAATTTTTTATAACTACTAAGCACTAATATATTTATTACTTTTAATCTTTTAAAACCTTTATTAATACATAGTAATAAAAGTACTTTAAAAACCTCCTTAATAAACTACTGTTAAAAATCCTATTGTTACTTGCAAATTAAAACCTTAAAAGTAAACCTGTTATATTAATATATAACAGGTTTATTATACTTAAATATACTTAATAAATATATTTAAATATAAAAAGTTAATAATAAACTTTATTAAATTAAAAGTATTTATTAATATAATTAATATATTATAATTATTATTAAAAGTTAAAAATAAAAAACAATAAATAATAATAAATAATAATAAATAATAATAAATAATAATAAATAATAATAAATAATAATAAATAATAATAAATAATAATAAATAATAATAAATAAAAAGTGCATTATATTATAATAATATTAATAAATAAAAATATGTTATATGATAATAATATTAATAAATTAAATTAAATATTTATTATTTTTTAGTTAGTTTATATATATATTTATATATAAATAACTTTAATTAATACTTTTAAGTATTTTATAATATTATTTAATATAGCTAAATTTAATAAAGTAAAAAAAAAATGTAGAGTATTTATAAGTATATATAAAACAATTACTATATTAAGTTAAGTTTTATTTTTTAATATTAATTTTTTAGCTTTAAAAAACTATAGCTATATTATAATATAATATATTTTTTAATTAATTTAGTTACTTTATTAAATATATTATAATTAAGCTACTTAAGTACTTTAATATATATTATAGGTTATATATAAGCAATTAATATATAGACATAAAGAATTAATATATAAATATAACTTTATATAAGCATAACTTTTTTTAAAGGTTTAATTAGCTAAAATTAAGGCTTGCTAAAAGTAATTTCTAGCTTTATTTATTTTACTTTATTTACTTTTTTAACTAATTAAGTTAACACATTTTTATTTTATGTAAAAAGATTACTTTTTTTACTTTTTAATGCATTATATAACATTTAAAATAAAACGCTATTAAATAGTAAAACTTTTTAATAGCATAATTAAATTAAGCATATATTAAAGAATTAAATACAAAGTAAATATATTGCTATAATACTTATAATTATTTTAATTTTTATTAATTTTTTTGTTTTTAAATACTAAGCTATAACTATTATTTTTTAAATTTACTATTTATTAACTTTTTAATACTTAATGTAGCAGTTTAATTATACGTTTAGCATTAAAAAAACAAAGCGCTTTTATTTATATTAATACTACTATTTTGCATAAAAGCTTGCTTTACTTTAGCTAAAAACAATTTATTTTGATTTTTTTATAGCTAACTTTGCTTTTGCTTTATAAGCTAGCTTACTATAAATACGTTAGCTTTAATTATAAAATATGTTAGTATGTTTTATGCTATATTTATTAGTTAACTATAAAATAAATAAACAACTTTTAAGTTATAAATATATTAATATAGATTTTTAGCTAAAAACTTATATAATTACTAACAAAAGTAAATATTTAGCTTAATAAACAAAATAAAAAAGCTTAGTTTTAAGTAAACCTTATAGTAATAAAAAATTTTAAGCTTAATAAAAACTATGCAGTTATTAATATAATGTTTAATATTAATTAAAAATAAGTTTTGCTTGCTTAATATAAATATTTAAGTAATATTGTACTGCTTATTAAATAGTGCTAAGCTTTTTAATAATATAACTATTTAAAGCTTGCTTAAATAATTTTTTACAACTAATAAATAAATATGCTATAATAAAACTTTATTTTAAACATAAGCTTAAATAAAGTTACGCTTTTAGTTAATTATTATTTTTTGCATTATTTTTATAAAATAATATAAATTATTTATATTATTTAAAAAGTAACTTTTTATATTATTATTGCTTATTTTTGTTTTAAAAGTAATTTAAATATTAAAGTTATAATATTAGTAAATATAACAACATGCTTATTAAAATCTTAAAAGCATTTATATTTTATAAAAATATTATAATATTAAGCATTAGTTATTAAACTTTTAATAAAGCTTAGCTTATGTTTGTTTATATTTTGCTTTAGTTTTAATAAATAGCACTTTTTTTTATATTATTAAAATACTTTAATAGCTATAAAAAACTTTATTATTATTAAAGCACTTAATATTAAGCAATTATTTATTAATAAAAGTTAGTTTAACTTAGCTTTAAGTAAAAAAGTTTATATTTTTATTATTATTGATAAAAAACTATTGTTTTTATTATAGCTGCTTATTTATTTTTGTTTAGCCTTTAATAAAACATTTAAATTAATATAGTAAATATAAAATGATTGCTATACTAAAAAAAACTAATTATTTAGTGCTGCTTTTATTAACTTGTTATAATTAATAATAATAACTTTAAGCTTTTATATAAATGCTTTAGTTAAAATTTAATAAATACTTTTAGCAAAAAACTAAAAACCTTTTTGCTTTTTATTATTAATTAAGCTAAACGTTATATTAAAAACTATGCTTAAGCATATTTAGCTAATTGCTTAAAATAAAAAAAGCTTAAAGCAGTTTATATTATATGTATTATTAAAACTAATAACTTTAAAAAATTGCTTTTATATTTTTATATAATACAAAAATGTTTATATAAAGCTAATTAAGCAATTAGGTTTTTTGTTATTTTATTTTATAACATATAAGATTTTTTGCTTATTAAAAAGCTTAATAAAAGCTATAATTAAATTATAGTTATTTAGCTTTATTTAGTTAATATAGCTTTAAGCATTATATATGTTTTTTAAGTAAAAATAAACCTATTATATTGCTTTTTAATTATACTTTAAATATTTTATGCTTAGATTTTTATATAATAACTTATTGCTATAACTGTTTTTTTTACTAGCTTAATAAGCTTTTAATGCAAAAAATATACAAATAAATTAAAACTTAAGCTATAGTTATATTAATAATGCTTTATATTGCTAAAAAAACATAATAACTATATGCTTTTTTTTTTAAGCTTTTATAATTATAAATTATTTATAACTTGTTTTTTGTAATTTCTGTTTATAAATTTTATTATTTTAAGGTTTTTTAAGCTTGCTATATTTATTATATTAAATAAAAAAGCATATTTTTTGTTTTTTATATAAATAGCTATTTTTTTTAACTATACTAAAGCTATTAAATTTAATAAAGTTATTAATATGCTAAAACAATAAATTGTTGCTAAAAAATGGTTTGCTTAATATAAGTAAATTTAAAATAAATTTTAGCAAAAAAAACAATTTTAGTAAGCTTAGTAATAAAATGTTTTAAAAAAAGCAAAATATTTAAATTAAAAACAGTTGTTAAAACAAAAGCACTAGCTAATTTTAAAAAAAAGCATGCTTATAAAATAACCTTTTAAACAAATAAAATAATATTAACTAAAACAAACTTAATATTAACTATATATTATTAAGAAATAAATATAAAAGTAATAATTTATATTTATTTAAATAAAGCAATAAAAAGCTAAATTACTTATGTTATTTTTATATTTGTTTATATAACTAAAGCAATTAAATAATAAGCTAATAATTTTAATTAATTATATTGCAAATAACATTTAAAGCAGTTTTAAATTTAGTTTAGCTAGCAATTAAAAAGCTTAAACTTAAGAAAAATTAAAACAGTTAAACTGCTTTAAAAAAAAAATTAAAGTTAGCTTTTAGCCTAAAAATTAGCGTTTATATAAGCTAAAAAAAGCTAGTATTATTCGCGTTAGTTCGATTTAAATAAATCGCATTATTACTTTGCATTTTTTATAATAACTTATAAAAGCTTTATGTTTTATAAAAGCAAAAAATAATTAAAAAGGTTTAAAAATAAGCAGCAAAAATATTTTTAAAAGCATTAATATTACTAATGTTATAAAAAGCAAACATATTAAAATAGCTACTACTAATAAAAACAAACAAGCTTAAAAAAGAGTTATTATTGCTAAAAAAATATAAGCAATATAATTAAGCAAAAAGGTTAAAAATTATATTTTAGCTAAAGTAGCTTAATAACTTTATAACATAGTTAGTTTGCTAACGTTTTTAATAATAATAAAGTGTTATAAAATTGGCACTAGGGTGGCCTTTAAAGCAGCTTAATGCCTTTATATATACTTTGCACCTCTTTTTTTGCTAGCTAAAACTAAAGTCACGTAATAACTTACCTAGCTTACTAAGCTTACGGTAATCTAAAGCTTACTAAGCTTATAGTAATCTAAGGCTTATTAAGCTTATAGTAATTTAATGCTTGCTAAACTTGCAATAATCTAGAAAAGATTACTACTTTTTTTACTTTTTTTTTGTTTATATAATTATGCACTTCTTGTATTTAGTTATTCATTTAGTTTTAGTTCTTTAGCTATTAATTTTTTATAACTGCTAAGCACTAATACATTTATTACTTTTAATCCTTTAAAACCTTTATTAATGCACAGTAGTAAAAGTACTTTAAAAACTTTTTTAACGGACTATTGTTAAGAATTTTATTATTACCTGCAAATTAAAACTTTAAAAGCAAACCTGTTATATTAATATATAATAAGTCTATTATATTTTAATAGCTTTTTAATTAATAAAACTTAATATATAAAAACAAATATTAGTATAAAAAGTTAAATAACAAACAATTTATAAAATAAACTTTTAAAAGTATACTAAAGAAATATTCAAAAAACAAAAATGCTAAATAGCATTATATAAGTAAACTTTACTTAATAACTAATAAACTAAACCTAAGTTATACTACTAAAAATAAAAAATTAAAAATTAAGTTTAAAGATTTTAAAGATTTTTAGAACTAGCAACGTACTAAAATAACAAACTTTAGTACTTTTATTAGCTACTTTTATTAAAAAAAAAGCAGTAGCAAAAAAAAAAAAGTTAAATAGGAGTAGTAAAAAAGAACTAACGCTAATACTAATGCTATAAAGCAAACTAGTTGCTTTAACTTAAAAAATAGCTTAAATATTAAACGTTATAACCTTTAAACTAGCATAAATATTAGCTATAATAATTAAAGCAGCAATAATAATTACTATTATAACAATAAGTTAAAGTTTTAAATAAATAATTATGTTATAACTAATGCTAATATTACTACTAATAAACTTAACGCTTATTTTTATTATTATTATACTTAAAGTAATAACTTAAAATAAAAAACTTAACCTTTTATTATTACTACTGTTTTTATTATTAAAATTATTTATAATGTTAAAAATGCTAAACATTAAAAGTTTTAAACTTATTACTTTAAAGCTTTATAATAAATTTATAAATATAAAAGCTTTTTTAATTTATGCTAAACTTTATTTAAAATAGCACTTTACTATTATTATAAAAAAGAACTAAAAAGTAATAATTATTTTATAATTTTTATTAAAAAAAGTACTAAAATAGTTTTAACTTATTTTAAAGAATTTTTTAAAAGCTAACAAGTTAACTAACTTTAAGCTAAAAACAAAAAAAATTTTTAAGAACTACGTTAAATTTAAAAATTAAATAAAAACATTATTTAAAAATACTTAAAAAGCAAAACACATAAAAAAAGCACTTTACTGCTTAAAACAAACAAAAGTAGTAGTAAATTATGCTATAAAATTTAAATAATTAGCAGTAATTTTAAAATTGCTTAAGCTTGTACTGTTTTATTTATTTTATAATAAACTTAAAACTTAAGTTTAAAACAAACTATGCAAAATAAATAAACTAGCAAAAATTAATACGTATATTAATATAGCTATTATAATTAATTAACGATTATTTAACTAGTATTTTAAAACTAAAAAAACTAAAAAAAACAAAAAAAAAAATACTTAAAAGAGTATTAAACAAAGATTTAAGCAAATTAATAAAGTTTAAAAACAATAATTTTAAAACATGTTTAAAGTTAAATGTTATAACTATAAAAAAAAAAAACACTTTTAAAAACAATGTTAATCCAAAAAAAAAAACGGAAAAAAAAGCTATAAAAAAAAAAAGATTTGTTAACTTAAAAAAAAAGTATAAGTTATAAAAGTCCAAAACAACAAAAAATAATAAAGCAATTTAAAGAATATGTTTTTAAAGCAAAAATATAAAGTTGCTATTTTAAATTAAAACAAAAATGCTATATTAAATAAATTTAAATGCTTTATTTATATAAGTTAAAATAAATAAGCATACAAATATTATTTAAAAGCTTTATAATTATTAAAATAAATTACAAAAAAATATATTTGCTATATAAATAATTAAAGTTATTTAATATATAACTTAAAAAAATAGTTTAACTAAAAGTAGCAAACAATAAAAAGTAATAAATTAATATAGTTAGCAAACTTATAAAACTATAAAAACTTTAAACTACTAAAGCTTAAAATATAACCTAAAAAAAAATTATATCTAAAAAAATAAAACTATAACTATAAATAATATAGTTATTAAACTAATTATAAACTATTAAAATACTTAGTTGCTAAATAAACTTAAAAAAACAGAACTTATAAAACTTTAAAGCAAAAACAAATAAAATTAAAAGCTATAAAAAATACTATAAAAAAAAAACTAATAAAAATGAACGAAGTATTTTTATAGCTTAAATTGCTTTAAATATAACAAAACAAAAAAGCACTAATAGTTAATATAAAAACTAATATGTTTTAAAAACCAGAATTAATAATTTAACTAATTGCTAAAAGTTATTACTATAATAAAACTATAATAAAAAACAATAATAATATTTTACGCTTAAAAAATCTAAAATATAATAAAATACTATAAAATTACTATATAATACATTATTACTATTAACATTTATTTAACAAACTAAAAAATAATTAGTTTTTTAAACAAATTGCAAAAATAAAAATATAAAACCTTTATAAATTAAAATAGTTAGTTATAACTATAGTTTATTATAAAAATCTACAAAGATTTATAACATTTAAAGAAAATTTTAATTATATTTATAACACTATTTTAAAAAAATATAAAAATAACTGCTGTAAATATTACTAGCTAATTAAAGCATAATTATACTAAAAAATAGTTGCTAAAAGCAAAAAAGCTTAAAAACTATAATTTAAAGCTTAACTAAAAGCAAAAACAAAACAAAGCGCAATAATATCTAGAATACAAAATAAAACAAGCATTTAAATATTTTATAAAAAAAAATCAAAAAACAAAATAAGCACTTATTAAAAAAGCAGCAAATAGCTAAAAAAACTAAAGCTTTACGTAAAGTTTAATATAATAACTAGCAAAACTAATTTAAAATTAAACTTATATATTAAAAAAAAAAATATAACACTTTAATTAACTTAAAAGCATAAATTAATATAATTTTACTTAAAGTAGCAAAACAAAATAAAATTTCTTAAAAATATAAGCAAAAATCTTAAAAAATTAAAAGATTTAATAAAAGTACTTTTAGCTATAATAATAGTTATATATTTAAAAAAACTAAACTTTTTAATATATTTATATAAAAATATAAAAAACAAATTGTATTAAATATTGCTAATATATTTAATTATAACATTATTTTAAAAATATTATAGCTAGAAACTAGCAACTTTTTAATTTAATAAAAAGCAAAAACTATTAATTAAGAAAATAAAAAACAAAGCAAAAAAATTAGAAAAATTGCAAAAGAAATCCTAAACAAAATACTAAAAGTATATTATAAATTTTACAAACTATTTAAAAAAAAAAAAAAAAAAAAAACTTTTTAAACATAGCTTATAAAACTACTACATTTTTATTAAAGAAAAATGTTAACTAAAGCTTTATTAAGTATATTATATAAGCTTAAACAAAACAAACACTTTATAAAAATACATTTAAAAAAACTTAACAAAAGAATTTTTAAGAAAATTTTAATTATTTACTAAATATTTTATAATGCTAATACTTAAAATAAAAAATAAAAAACAACTAATTAATAAAAAAAAAAAACTAGTATAGCAAATAATAGTTAACTACTAATTATTAAACATAATTATTATTATAAATAAATACTTTTTTATTTTATTAATAACTATAAAAAAAAATATTAGCTAAGCAAAATAGTTTATAACAATTAATATTTTAAATAAATATTATGCTATTAAAATAGCTAAAAAAAAAAAATAAAAAACTATTATATAAATAGTATATAAACTATATAAGTACATAGTTATACTATAAAAACTATAAAACGTATTAGCTAGCTTTTAATATATAATAATAATAATTCTATAGAAGTTTTTAAACAAGTTTATGTTTATTTACTTAAATAATATTTTGATTTATTTTAAAACACTAAAAAAACACAAAAAACACGTAACTTAAGTATTAAAAACATTTAAACAAGCAGAATTACAACTTAACATAAAAAAGTATATATAACATATATAAAAAATCAACTTTTTAAGATTTATAATTACTTTAAAACAAATATAGATTTAATAGTTAAAAATTAATACAATATAAAACTAAAAAATATTTAACTTAGCTACTATTATAAACATATAATAAGCATTAAGATTTTTAAACTATATTTAAATGTTAATTTAAAATTTTAAGAAAATAACATTTTACTTTATAAAGTATACAAAAAAAAAATATAAAGAAAAATTCTTTTTAATTTTAAAAGAAGCTTAAAAAGCTTTTAAAAAACTAAAACTAAAAGTTATTTTTAACCTTATAGTTAAACTACTTAATTTATAAAAAAAGAAAAAGCTAAAAATAAATACTTTAAATAGTATAATTGCAGAAGTTTTAAAACAACTAAAAAACAACAAAAAATAACATTTAGTAGCTTATTATTTTAAAGCACTACAAAACGTAGCATTATAATATTTTATATATAACAAAAAACTACTTGCAATTATTACAGCACTTAAAAAATAAAAACTATTTTTTATAAAAACTATAAAGCTAATTAAGATTTATTTAAATTATTAAAACTTAACAAAATTTATAACTATATAAAAGATTACTAAACAACATAAAAATTAAATAGTTTTTTTTTTTAAATTTAACTTTAAAATATGTTATATTAAAAAAAAAGAAAACATTTAAGCAAATATATTAAGCTAATAAAGTCAAAAAAGATTTAAAGTTTTAAAAAAAAACATTTAAATATTATATCCTTAAAAAAATAAAAGTTTAAAAGTTAAAGTTATACTTAAAGATCTTATAAATATATAGCTATAATAAGCTTATAACTTAAAAAAATTAGTATAACTATAAAAACACAAAAAATTAAAAAGTAATAAGCTAATATATAAATATAAAGTTTATTTACTAGAATTTTTACAAAACAAATTTATTAAGAAATTTTATAAATACTTATTATATAAACACTAAAAAATAACAAAAATAGTTTAATAATTATAAAAAAAGTATAATTTTTTAAAACTATAAAACATAGTTAAATTTATTATAAAAAAATGCAATATTTATAATAAAGCTAAAGCAGCTTAATATAAGCTTTATAAATTGCTATAATTTATATAAATACTTAAATAAATATAATATACTATTGCTTAAAATTTTATTATAGCATTACTTTTATTAACTAATTTAGTTATAAAAGTATAATATAATAAAATATAAGTTATTATTAATAAACTTACTAAATATGTTTACTTTTTACTGTTTAAAGAAAATATAATAGTTAAACAACTTATATATACTTTTATATGCTAATATTTAAATAAGCATAAATTATTAAAAAAAATTGTTTTAAACTAAAATAAATTGTTTACTTTTAAGTTTAAAACTAGCTTTTTTAAACTTATTAGTATTAAACTAAAGTTTTTAACTGCTTATTACTTATAAATAAATAAACAAACAAAAAAACTAAACTAAATATTAAAATAATATTTATAAACTTATATTAACTACTAATAAAACAATTAAGTAAAACTATTATTAATAGCATAAATTTTATATAATATATTAATAAATAAAAATATAAATGTATTTTTGCATAAAGCTGTTTATAAACAGCAAGCAATTATTAAAAAACCAAAAAAAACATTAATAAAAGCATTTGTTATTTTAACTATAATACCTTAAGCAAAAACTATTGCAATAAAAATTAAAACGTTATAAGCTAAACTATAACTATGTTTTTAATTTTTATAATAATAGATATTAGTATACTATAACAAAAAACAAACTAAAAAACTAACTTTTAAAAAAAAAAACAAAGTTTACTTGCTATAACAAAAATAAAACGTAAACATTAATATTTTTTAAATTAAAACAAAACAACTAAACAATAAATTAAAATTTAAAAAACTTAGCTCTTTTAAAATTAAAGAAGTTATTTTATTTACTAATTATAAACTGTTATTATTAAAAAATATATAAATTTACTTTATTTTTTACATTTTTTTGCTAAAACTAGCACTTATTAAAACACTTATTAAAACATAACTAAAAATAAAAACAAATTAAAACGTTTATAAAGTTAAAAATATACTAAATTTTCGTTAAAACAATAGTAACTTAAAGTATTTTATTAAATAAAAAAAATATTTATATGCTAATAATACTTAAAAACTTAAAAAACACCTAAAAACTGCTAAAGTAGTTATAAACTAGTTTTATTGCTAATATTTTAACTGCTTAAAACTAAAAAAAAAAAATCAACCTTAAAAAAAACGCCTAAAAAATTCTAATTAAACTTAAATAAAGCAGCTTATGCTGCTTTAGCTTGCTTTTTTTATTATTTTTGCTTTTTTGCTAGCGCTTTTTATTTTTTTTTAATGCGCTTTATTTTGTTTAGTTTATTTAAAAACTAAAGCTTTTACTAAACTATTTTAATACTTTTTGCTTTTAAAAAATATTTTTATATATAAAGCTAAGCTAACTTGCTTAAAACAAAGTTAAAGCTATTTTAAGCTCGTTTTAATTTTTTTTAAATTAGAAATAACTATTGCTTTGTTTGCTTTTTTTTCTTTTTAAAACAACAATATTTAAAAACTATATTATTAATTAAATTAATTAAGACTTCCGATTTATTGCAAAAACAATTAGCGCGTATACATTTAAAGCAACAAAACATATTATTTATTATTTTATACGTTAATAACTAATTAAAGCAGCAAAAGCAAAGCATAACTTTATAGCTAATAAAATTAATAAAAGAAGCAAAAACAAGTCTTTGCTTTGTTTTAAATAAGCAGTTAGTTTTTTTAATGCGCTTTAATATTATAATATACAAAAAAAAAAAAAAAGAAAAATATTTACGAAAAATTATTAAAACAACAATTTTAAAAGAAAAGAAATAATATTATAAAATTAGCACTAAAGTAGCTTTTAAAGCAGCTTAATGCCTTTATATATACTTTGCATTTTTTTTTTTGCTAGCTAAAACTAAAATTACGTAATAACTTATTTAGCTTATTAAGCTTATAGTAATTTAAAGCTTACTAAGCTTACAATAATTTAAAGCTTATTAAGCTTATAATAATTTAATGCTTGCTAAACTTACAGTAATTTAAAAAAAGTTACTACTTTTTTTACTTTTTCTTTGTTTATATAATTATGCACTTTTTATATTTAGTTATTTATTTAGTTCTAGTTTTTTAGCTATTAATTTTTTATAACTGCTAAGCATTAATATATTTATTACTTTTAATCCTTTAAGACTTTTATTAATGCATAGTAGTAAAAGTACCCCGAAAATCTCTTTAACGGACTACTGTTAAGGATTTTATTGTTACCTGCAAATCAAGACCCCAAAGGCAAACCCATTATATTAATGTATAACAGGTCTATTACATAAAGATTATTAAAAGTAAAAATGCAAACGTAGCTTTATTTAAATTATAAAGCTATTATAATACGTAATAAAACATTAAACGTTAAAAGTTCTTTAATAGTATAACAAATGTAATACAATAGTATAATAGCTATATAAAATAGCATAAAAAAGCAATACTTAAGTTTACTAATAATTTTTTTTTAAGCTAATAAAAAGCTAAGAAAAGTTATGCTTATATAAAATTATGCTTATATATTAATTTTTTTTGCCTATATATTAATTGCTTATATATATATATAAAATATTTTTTTTATATTTATTTTATAAAAGTTTTTTTTTTTAAGCTTTAGTTTTATTAAATACTTATTATAAAACTAAAAATATATTAATTATTATATTTAACCTTTAATGTTTTATACTTTTTATAATAATTTTAAAGCTTTTTAAAATAAAATTACTTATAATACTTTATTATATAATAAAATAGCTAAATATTAATTAATTATATAAGCTAATGTTATTTTTAATAGCTTTTTTTTAAAACAAACTTTAATAATAAATTAAAAATAAACTTAATATAAGTTATTTTTAAAATTAAGCTTAAGTAAATAATAATTATTTAGTGCTTTAAGTATTAATATATAACTATTATAAATATAAATTATATAGCTTTTAGCTAAAATTAAAAAGCTAAAAAAGCAAGTTATATATAAAAAAAATAAAAGCAAATAAGTTGCTTTAAAATCAAAAATAGCTTATATTATTTTTATTTTATAATTAAATAAACAAAAAAATAAAAAAATAATATCTTTAAAAAAACAAAGAAATTTTATTAACTTTAAAAAATAATCTTATAACTTAAGTTAAAAACAAAAACATAAAAATTTTAATAATAATAATAACTTTTTATTTTTTAGCTTTAATAAAAAGTATAATTAAAAAAAACTTAAATATTAATTATATTAAAATTGCTTATATTATAAATAATATTATTTATTTAAAAATGCTAATTTTAGTTAATTATTAAAGTTTAACTATAATTTCTTTAGCATAAAATTTATTTATTAATATTAACTAAAATAAATAAAAAAACTTTAAACTATTTTTAAAAAAGCTAATTAAAAATTCTATTATAATAAAAATAAAATTTTATATATATATAATAACATAAATTAAAACTATAAAAATGCTTATTAATTAGCATTATAAAAATTATTAACTTTAAAAAAAAACAATTTAAAACTAATTAAAAAGTATTTTTAAACTAAACTAAAACTTTATTTAAGCAGTTTGTTTTTTTATAAGCTAATATAAATATATAATTAAAACAAGCAAGTTAGCAAGCTAATTAAAACTTAAAACTGTTTAATTAATACTTTATTAGCATTAAACTTTAAAATATTTACTAAAATAAAAGCAAAAAAGCTTTATTATATTATTAAAAACTAAATATATTACTTTAGCAAAAGCTAATAAACTATTATAATTTATTACTAATTATATAAGCTAATATAATTAATATTATATAATAACATTAAAAATTAATAATTAAAAAATAACGTTTAAACTATAGTTAAAAAAAACTAAAGTTAAATATTATTTAAACTATTAATAAATTAACTTTAAATATTAAGCAAACTTAAATTAATAATTAATATATTAATATTAGCTACAAAAATAATAATAATAGTTTTAATAATTAAAACTATTATTATAAAAATAATAACTATAATAATAATTATAATAATAATAATTAAAGATTTTATAAAAGTAATAATAGCTATAAAAGCTAAAACTAATATTATAAAAACAATAATAATAAAAGTTATAGCTAATATTAAAACTAAAAATATATAAATAACTAAAATAATAATAATATTTATCCTTTAAAAAACTATTATACTTTTAAAACTTCTTTAAATTAACTTTAAAATAATAATAATAATAGTTTAAATTTAAATTTTTATAAAAGTTTTACTTATTATAGCTATAAATAACTTAGCTATATTATTTTTAATTATTTTTAACCTAAAAAAAATAATAATAACAATAATAATAAAAACAATAAATTTAATAATTATATTAGCTATAATAATAATATTACTTAAAAATAAACTATTTAAAAAATCTAAGTAAATAAAAATTAAAATATAAATAAAAAAAGCTAAAAATAGCAATTAAAGTTTTATATACTTTTATTATAAAAACTATAATATTATAATTTAAAAAATAAATATTAAGCTTAATATTAATTATATTAATTATAAGTTTTAAACTAAAATTATTATTTTATATATTTATTTTATGTTATTTTTATATTTTTTGCATTATTTATTTTATTAGCTTTATAAAACTATGTATTAAAACTTATATTAATTTTAATTTATATATTAAATATAACTATATTAGTTTTATTTTTACTTTTTATTATAAATTATAGCAAGCATTTTTTTATATATTTATATTATAGTATATTATTAAAAGTAAATTTTTTATTTATAAAGTTTATTAAATTATTTGCAAATTAATTAATAATTATAGTATTATTTATAAAATTAAACGTATATATATAGTTATTAATTATAATTATTGCTTTAAAAACAGCTTTTTTTTGTTATTTTAAACTATTTTAAAAAATAAAGAAATTATATTAAATTTAAGCATTAATTAATAGTTTTTTAAATTATATTACTTTTAAATAAAAATATTTAATTTAATTAAATTTATAAAAACTTATTAAAACTAAGCTTATTATTATATTATTATTTAATTATTTAAATTTATATAGCTTAAAAAATTAAAAAAAAGCTTTAATTATTTTAATTTTATAATAATTTTAAAAAAGTTTTATAATTTATTTAAGTTTTTTAATATTAATAAAGTAAACATATTATTATAATTAAAACAAAAAAACTTTACTATTAAATTAAAAAAAATATAGTTATATTTTATTTTTTTATATATTTATTAGCTTAAAATAAGCTAAAAAAACTATAAAAATAGCTTAATAAAATATTAAAAAGTAAAAAAATTAAAAAGTTTATTAGTTTTATTAACGCTTTAATTTTTTTTATATTTAAAAAAAATAAAAGCTTATATTTATATATAAATTATAAAAAACTTAATTAAATTATATATAAAAATTGCTATATTTTATTATTTATTTTAAAGTTGCTTAATAAAATTTTAAAAGCTAAAATTTTTAGCAAAATTAACTTTAAAAATACTTATTATTATTTATATATTTAAAAAAAAAATAAATAAAAAATAGCATTTTATATATATTATAATTATTATAAATTTTTAATTATATTTATAAGTTTATTAAATGCTTTTATTATTTTTTAAAGTTATAACATAGTTTATAAATAAATTAACTATTTATATTAAAATAACTAGTTATTAGTTATAACTTTTATGTATAATATATATAATAAGTTTTGCATAAAGACCACTTTATATAAAAGCTATTATATAAATTAAAGTAATCTTAATGTTAGCTTAGTTTGTACGCTAGCAAAGTTCTTATATATAAAGAAGAACTTTTACTTTATACAAACTTTCTTTTTTTTTAAACATATAGAATATAAATAGCTTATAATACAAAGATTATTATACTTTGTTTTAGCATATATATATTAAACGTACAATTATATAAAGCTTATTTAATATTAATTAGTAGTTATATTTGCACTTTTAACTTATTTATAACAAACTATAAATTAGCTAAAGTAATAACAAAGTTATATAATATACTTTTGTTTTAATTTGTTAAAAAGAGATTTATTTTTTATATTGCGCTTGTTTTTCTTTTAACGTACAAACATATTGTTTAGTTTATTTTTTTTAATTAGCTAAAGTAAGCATATATAAAAAAAAAAAAAAAAAGATCTAATTTATTTACGTATAAAAACTAAACTTTTAACCTGTTTATTAGTACTAAAAACAAAATAAAGAAAATAGCAAGCAACTTTGCTACTTTTTAATTATATTGCTATATAAACACTAAATAATATATTAACTATACTGCTATATAAAAGCAAAACAGCAACTTATATAACTTAAATATAGAATTAAATATATTATATAATTTAGCTAAATTTACTATGTTTTAAAAAAACAAATAATTATTTATAACGTTTTTAAAGTTAAAGCTAATTACTTTTATATATAAAAACTTAGCTAAAAACGTTTTAATAAATATACAACAAATAAATGCTTAAATTAATCTTAAAATATAAAGCTAAAAAATTAATTTTAGCTATATAACTAAAATTAAGCTAAATATTAAGCTAGTATTTTATTATGCTAACTATTTATATTTTTATGAACTACTAGACTACTGTTAAAAAAAGTTTGCTAAAACTTTTAAAAAATAAACAAAAAATTATTTTTAGAAAATTTATTAAAGCGTATAAAGCGCTTTGCTTAAAAACTTTAAATTAAAAAAAATCTACTTAACGTTAAAAATAACTATAATTTAAAAGCTTATAAAAATAGCTTATAAAAACTTTATAATTAAAAAATTAAAAAAACTACTAAATATTTATTATATAATAATTATTTAATTATTAGCAATATTTTTAACATTAAGCTAATAGCTAAATATTCTTTTATATAATAGTTAAAACTTTTTAGATTATTTATATATTGGACTATTTTTTAAAAACCCAAGTTTTAACGTATAATTTTAAACGCAATTAATTTAGCTAAGTATTAAATACTAGAATTTCTTTAAGCTGTTTAATATTTATATAACAAAAGTAAGCTATAAACTGATTTTTTAATTAATATATAAATATTTCGTTTAGTATTATTTACTATAAATACTAAAGCAAAAAATATATATTTATATAATACTAGATTTAGTTATTAAAGGCATATTTTTTAATTTACTTTTAATAAAGTTTGTATAAAATAGATTTATACTTTTTAATAAATATATTGCTTTTTAAAAAAGCTAAAACTTAAGCTAAAATTATATAAGTAAGCTATATAACTTATTATATAATAAGGCTTATTTATTTATTACTGTTTATTAATAAATTAAAATTACAAAAAACTAATATTATGCTATATTTTTATATATTTTAAAAAGTTATACAAAAAACTTTTTTATTAATTATATTAATTTAAACAAAACATAAAGTAAAATATATTATATAATAAATATTTATTTTAATACTAATATAAACTATAGCTAATATTAAGCTAACTAAACTATAGTTTTTTTTATACGAATAAAAAAAAATAACTTAAGCTTAGCTTTGCATAAAATATTTAAATTAATGCTTAATAAGCTTAAAAAAGCATAATAAACGTTTAGCGTTAATTATTAAAGCAAAATTTAATTAAATATAAACGTTATATAAACATATTAAAATATATTAAAGTTAACTATAGCATTAATCTTTTAAAAACTTATATATAAAAGATTTTTTGCTAACTTATAAGCATGCTTATATATAGCATTAAATAGTATAGCAAAAACTTTTATATAAAAAAACAATAAATTATACTTTATAAACTAAAAATATAATTATAGTTATATAAAAAAGCAATAACTTAAATTTATACTAAAGTTATTAAGTTAATTAATTAAATAGCTAAGCTATTTTTAAAGCTATAATTAAAAAAACTAAAACTTTTATATAAATAAAAAATGCTTTGTTTGTTAAAAAAAAAGCTATTAGTTAATATGTTATATTTCTTAAAAAAAAGCTTGTATAAAAAACGTATTTTTTAATTTGTATAAAATAATTTATAACTAAAAACTTACTTTAAAAAAATTCTTTTTTTATATAGCAAAATGCAAAAAATATCTAAAGTTAAACAATAGTACTAAAAATATTAATAAAAAATTTAATAATTAAACTACTTAATATTTAGTAAACAGCGCATTTTTTTATTATATAATAGAAAAAAATATCTAGAACTATAAAACAATAGTATTATATAATTAGTTTATATTAAGTAATTATTATTATATAAACTACTAAAATAAACTTTAAAATATTAGCGCTTTTAATTATTTAATAGTAAAAAAAGCCTAATTAAAAGTATACTTTTAAATATATCTTTATATAAAAGTTAGTTAAACTTTAAGTAGTGCTTATATTTATTTTAGCAAAAATAATATTATAAGTACTATAAGTACTATATAAATAAAAAACACTTTTAGTATAACTATATATTATATTTTAAATATTTCTATTTTTTTTTTATTTTTATTAAAAAATGCTAACTGCTTAAAAGCATACTTTAATAACACAAAAAACGTTATTATATAACAAAACAAAAAAACTATTTTTGTTATATAAAAATAAAAATACTTATTTTTTAATATTAGCTTGTATAAAATAAGTTTATACATTATAAAAACAGAACTTTAAAAGCGTTATAAA
Source organism: Xylaria sp. FL1777 (assembly GCA_022578965.1). Classification (NCBI taxonomy): domain Eukaryota; kingdom Fungi; phylum Ascomycota; class Sordariomycetes; order Xylariales; family Xylariaceae; genus Xylaria; species Xylaria sp. FL1777. Next base: position 46,292 of record MU400721.1, on the reverse strand, counting down.
CGCTTTAAATACCTTTATATAAAAAAACTATATAATATGCTTAGTTATATAAACTATAATATTAATTGCTTTGCTTTAAAAAAGATTTAAAAGTTTTATTATTATTGCTAGTTATATAATTAAGCACTTTGTTGTTTTAAATTTATAATTAAAAATAATTATAATTTTAATTATAAAGTTATAATTAATGCTATATAAATAAATAACAAGCAGGTTTTATATATAATTAATATAGCTATATTGTTTTAAATAGCTATATTTTTAAAATTTATGTTTATATAAAACGTTTAAAAAACTTTATATAAATGCTAAATTAACGTATATTAAAAACTTTTAAACTATATTATATATAACTTTAATATAAACTTTTTGTTTGAAAAATTTTAGAACTAAGCTAAAATTATAAGTATAAAGTGCTAAAAAATGCTTATTAAAGCTTATTAAACTATTAGCAAAATAAAAAAAGCATATAAACTTTTTTGTTATATATATAATATATTAAAAGCTAAATTAAGTTATTATATAAAAAATAAATTAATTTTATAAATAGCAATTAAAGCTTTAAATAATACTGCAAAGCTTAATAGCTTAATTTTAACGCTTTTTATATTTAAAGCATATTTAAAGGTTAATTAAGATTTTTTTTTTTTGTTAAATATTGTATAAAAAGCTAAAGCAGTTAAAAAAGCTATAAAAATGCTTTATAAAAAACAAACAAAAATTAAAATTAGCTATATAATTTATAAATATAATAAGCTAGCTTTATATAAAGTATTATTTTTACTTTTATGTAATAAAATCTTTATATAGTATAAAAAGCAAAGCTAAAAAAAATTATATAAAATATAGTTAATTAAAAAACCTAACATAATTATTAACTTTATAAACAGCTTAATTTGCTTTAAATAAACATAAGTTAAGCTATATTACTATATAACTAAATATACTTTAATAAATAATAAAAAAAAAAATATAATTGCTATAAAACTAGCTATAAAACTAGCTATACAAAAAAAACGCAAAAAACTTAAAAAAGCTAAGAATTTTTTTATAGCATTTATATAAAACATTAACAACTTATTTTTAACTTTAAAAAAAAAACAAAATTATGCTTTAATAGTAAAGTTATACAAAAATAGCATTATTAGTACTTTTAACGCTTTATTTAAAAAATTAAACGCTATAAAAATTAATAATTTTATTATATAAAGTGTTTTTTAGTTTATAAAATATAACTTAAATAAACATAGTAATACTTAGATTTTTAAGTTTTGCTTTATATAAAAAATCAAAAAAAAAACAACTAAGCTATATAAAAAATCTAAATTAGTTATGCAAAGCTATAACAATATAAAAAAAAAAACTATATTAATTTAATTGCTAATAATTTAGCAAATAAACTAATAATTATTACTAGCTTTAGGCTTTTTGCTAATTTAAAACTTTAATGCTTTAAGCAAACTTTAAAATATTATATAAGCATACGTATAATTAAAAAACAAGCTTATATAAAAGATTTTTATATAATTAGTTTTTAAACTTGTTTTAAAATATTTTAAAAAAACAATTATATAAATTAAATAACTATTATATAGCTTAACTAAATTAAAACTATATTAATTTAAAACTTACTACTAATATTACTATAAAAAACTTAGTATAATAGTTTTTATATATAACTTATGTTTATTGTTTATATTAAAACTTTTATATAAATTTAGTATTATAAGTTTATAAACAAACAATATGTTTAGCTTTATTATATTTAAATTTTTAACGAAAAAAAAACGTAAGTTATATAAAGCAAAATTTTGTGCAAAACTAAAAAAAACTTTATAACAAAATTACTTTATTAAATTTAATAGTAATTAAGTTATTTTTTTATACAAAAAAAATATAACGCTTATATAAAAAAGCTAAATAAACTAATTCGCTTTAATTAATTTTTATATAAAAAATATTATATAGCAATATATTTTTTAATATATATGTAGCGCTTATATAAACAACATTTGCTAACTAAAAGCTATATATAACTTTATAGCTATTGCTTAAATAATTAACTTAGCACTAGCAAATATTAAAAATTTAAACTATAGAATTAAATAGCAAATAAATAATTATAATTATAGATTAACGTTTATACTTTTAGATTTAAGCTATATAAAATTATTTATTTTTACAAACAATTTATTTGCAAATAATATTAATATAACTTTATAACTTAGATTTATTATTATATTTGCAATAAAACATTATATAAAAAAAAACCTAGCTTTTAAAAATAAAAAAAACATTATATATTAAAACTTTAGTAAATATAAGCAAATAACACAAAGTATACTAGCTAGTAAATTATATAGCATAATAAATAGCTTTAATAGTATTATAGCTTTTTATATAACGCTTTAAAAAATTATAGCTACGCTAAAAATATTTTTAATTTTTATTATATTATATTTAAACTTAAAATTGTTATATAATTATTTAGTAAAGCTAAAAATTACTTAAAAAAAACGCCTTATAATTAATATTATATTACTTAAAAAGTCGTACAAAAGAAAAAAAATCTTTAAAATATAATAAATTAACAGTAAAAATAATCTAGCTAATATGTTTATAAAAAAAACACTAAACTAAGCGCTAAAAACCTTAATATTTATAAACTAGCTAATTATCTATATAAAAACATTTATAGAAAAAAAGTAAAAACAACTTTTATACAAACAAATTAAAAAAAAAAAGTCGAAAGAATACTTTTGTATAAAAATCGTTATAATAATTATACAATAAATAAAAAAGCAACAAGTAAATATATTTAACTTTAAAAAAAACATTAAAAAACTATAAAACATTGCAAATTTTATATTTTTTTTTATATAACTATTTTTTAAGCTATATATAAATAGTTAACATTTTTTTTTACCTTTTTTACTAAACTACTATATAATACTTAACTTTTTTTTATTTAATTAAGTATAATAATTGTAATAAATACTATATAATTGCTAAACATACGTAGTATATATATTAGTTTAAAATTTTACTACTTATTAGTAACCCTAAATTAAAAAGCTTTTGCAGTTTATATAAGCATTTTAGCTGCATAAAATAATTATAGTACTATATAACTAAATAAGTATTGCATAAAAATAACCTTTATAACAAATTATCTAAGCTATAATAAAAATAATTAAAGCACTATGCAAAATTTAAACTTTAATATTAATTAAAAGCATTAATGCAACTTAAAACTTGTTATTTTTTATATAATAAACAATTATTAGCAAACTATTTAAACAATAAGCTATATAAAAAAAAACAAATATATATATTTATATATAACAACTAAAAAAACAATTAATTGCTAAAATTATTAATTAGTAGTTATATAACGTTATAACTATTATTTTAGCTTATAACGTAAAGCTAGCAACTATTAATGTTATACTATAATAAAGCAGCTATTATATAAGTATATATATAAAAATAACTAAGTGTAAAGCTGTTATAAATATATATATATACGTATAAAATAATTAATAGCAAAATAAGTAGCTATACAAAATAAAAAGTCTAAAAATATAAAAGCAACAAAAAGTACTACAAAATTTAAGCTTTTTTTATAAATAAAGCTTAGCTTTTATACTTTAATATATTACTAAACTTGCTACTATACAAAAAAAGAACTTTTAATTAACTTTAATATAAATTACTTATTGTTAATACTTTATTTTATACTATTAGCTAACGTTAGTTAGCTATATAACAATAAAAATAAAAAACCTTAATTATGCTAGCAATAATTAAACTGCACGAAAGTTTAAATGCTTTACTTAAAACGCAACTATTTTTAAACTTAAGCTTTATATAATTACAAAGTTTAAAAAAAGCAAACATATAAACAACCTTTTTTTTGCAAAAATTAAAGTATTAAGTGTTTAATTTTCTATAGATTATTCTTTTTTATTTTTTTTAAATAGCATTATATAAAAGGAATTATAACTAAAAAAAGAATAGCTAGTGTTAAAATAACTAGTTATTAGTTATAATTTCTATGTATAGTACATATAATAAGTTTTACACGGAAATTATTCCGTATAAAAACTATTGCATAAACTAAAGTAATTTTAGTGTTAATTTAGCTTGTATGCTAGCAAAGTTTTTACACATAAAGAAGAACTTTTATTTTATACGAACCTTTTTTTTTCTTAAATATATAAAACATAAATAGCTTATAATATAAAGATTATTATACTTTGTTTTAGCACATATATATTAAACATATAATTATATAAAGCTTATTTAACAATTTAAGCAAATTAGCCACTTTTTTAATTAACGTATATACTATTATTTTGTTGCATAATAATTTTATAATAAAACAATGTTTAATAAAACTAAAAAAGCTAGAATTATTTTAGCTATTTAAGCTATTTAATCACATAATAATATTAATGTTTAACGTGCTTTTAAAATCTATAATATTTTTTGCATAATAATATAAAACAAAATAAATAACTATATAGCAAAAAACAAAACTTGCGTTAATATACATAAACTTAATTTAATTAAAAAAAATGTTTTTTTTTAGTATATTTTTAATTTAAATAAGCAAGAATATTTCTTTGCTTATATTACTATAAAAAATATAGCTAATCTTTTGCGTAATTTATATAGCAAACCTTTAGTTAGTAAGCATTAAGCTTATAATTTTATTAATTGTTATAAAAAGCTTAAAATGTAGTTTATATATACTTATAATTATTAAAAAGCATTATATAAAAATCTAAAGATTATTAGCGCGTAATTTAAGCAATATATATATATAAAAACACAATATAGCATTTATAATAATAATATTTAAAACTTTAATAAAACTAAGTTTATAATAAACTAAATCTGCTTATATATAGTTATTATTTATTATTATTAATAACTTGTTGTGCTGCTTTATAGCGCGGTTTTTTTACTTGTGTATTTATAAATAAAACTATATAAAAAGCCAGATAAAAACTTTATGCAATAATGTTTATATTGCTACTTTAAAGTTCTTTTACTTTGTAATAACTAGTTTTTATTAACTAGCTTACTAAACAGAAAATAATAGTTAAAAAGCAAAAAAACTCTTTTTAAAGCTTTTAAACTTTTTGTTTTTTTAAAAAGCGCATAAAAGCTTTTTTTTTGTTTTTTAAAACCTTTAAAGAAGCGCTTTTGCTTTTTTTACTAGTTTCTTCTTTATTTTCTGCTTTTTTTTTTTTTTTTTATTTTCTTTTATTTTAACTGCTTTATTATATATTGCTATTTTATTAGTAATAAATAACTACTTTGTAATATTACTTATAGCTTTAAGCTTTTTTATAGTTAGTTATAAATTTTTATTAGTTTATAGCAGTTTAGCTATAAAGCTTTTTTATAACTGCTTTTTTTTGTTTTTTAACAAATTATAACATAAAACTATATACTAAAAAATCTTTTTTTTTTTGCGTATTTGTAAAAAAGCATAAAAAAGCTTAAAACTTTTTTTTTATATAAAAATGCCTTTAGCTTTATTTTTTTAGTATATATTTATATTATTATAGCTGCTTTATGTTTTAATAATTTGCTATATTTTTTAAAAGCTTTATTTTTATTAAGCTTTTGTTTAGCTATTATTAAATAATTGCTGTTTGTTTTAGTTTAGCTTTATTTGCTTATTTATTTTTTTTTTAATATAATTTTAAGTTTTTTTTTTTTAACTATTTTTTTTGCTAAAAGTTTAAAGCTAATATTAAATTTTTTTTAGCTATATTTTTACTATTGTTTATAAGCTTACTTTTTGTTTAATTTTTAGCTTTTTAAGCTTTTATGTTTTAAATAAAAGTTTTAATTTTTTTTGTTGCTTTTTAAATTAATTTTTTAGCTATTAAACTTTTTATGTAATACTTGCAAGCTGCTATTTTGCTACTAAAATATAAATTAATAAAAAAAATTTTTATTTTAGTTTTTAAATGCTTTATTTTATTTGCTTTAAAAGCTTTAACTATGCGTTTAAAGCACTTGTTTTAAGTTATTACTAATAAATTAATAATGCTTTTTGCTTTATTTTCTTTAAAGTTTTTATGCTAAGTTATTACGCTATAAACTAAAGTGCTTTATATTATTATAATATATATTTGCTTTATTTTTGTTATATTACTGCTTTATATAAAGTTTTATAGCTTAATTATTATATATAACTAAATGTTTAATTTTTTTTTAAGCTTTGCTAAATGTTTTTTTTATTTTATGTTTTTATTAAACTATACTTTTAAAAACTTTATATTATTTTTTAAATATACTATTACGTTAAAAAAGTATATTATTTATATAAGCGCTGTTTTATTATTAAAAAAATATATTAATTTGCTTTTTTGTAATATAAACTTTATTTTATATTATTTTGCTTAATTTTTATACGTTTTTTATGCTACTTTTAAAGCTTTATAGTTTTACTTTATATTTAAATCTGCTATAATAAAGTTAGTATTATTAATAAAGCTAACTATTATTAGCTTTTAATATATAGTAAAGTTATTATAAAATATTAAAATATATAAAAAAAAAAAAAAAATAAAAGTAAAAACTTTTAAAAAACTTTAGCTTTTAGCGTTATTAGTTAAAATACTGCTTTATTAAAGCAAAAATACATTATATAGTTTAATATAAAAAAGTTTATTTATATAACCATTTAAAAAAAAAAGCTTTTTTATTATAAAATATATATTATTATTTTTTTATTAATAATATTAAAAGCTTTTATAATATTTAGCTATAATAAAAATGCTATGCTTTTTTTACTAATTGCTTTTTTTGTTATTTTTAATATTAGTTTAATAGCTATATTTATTAACTTGTTTTATTTATTACTTATTTAGTTATTTAGCAAAAAACTTTTTTGTTTAGCTATTTTTGCTATATAATAATATAACTTTTTTTTTAGTACTTTTTTTACTATATAAATAAGCGTAATACAGCGCTATTTTTTAGCTGTTTTTTTAGTTTTTTTTAACTTTTTACGTTTAAATATAATTACTATTTTTGCTTGCTTAAATTACACTAAGTAATACTTTAATAAAAAGCTAGCAATATATAATATTATTATTTTTTTTGCTAAAGCAAGTTTATAAGCTTTAAAAAAGCTATTAAATAACAAGTTATTTTTTAGCGCTTTTTATAGCACTAACTTTTATATTAGCAATATTATATTTTTTTTTTTATATTAACATTAATTATAAACTTTTAATAGCTATTATAAGTTAAGTTTTTTTTAAATATATTAAACAAGTTTACTAATAATGCAAAAAAAAAGCGTTTTATTAATAAAGCTATTTTTTTTTTAAAAGTATTAATAAAAAACAGCTTATTTTTTGTTTATTTTAGTAGTAAAATTGCAATAACTTTTAAAGCTAGCTTATAAATAAACTTTGTTTATTTAGCTAAGCTTTATAATAACTTAAAATCTTTAAATGCTTTTGCAAATATTTATTTTTAGCTGCATTTTTATGCTTTTTTTATTTTATTACTAAAGGCTTTTTTTTTTTTTTTAAAAGCTTGCTATATTGCTTTAGTTTTTTTGCTTTAAAACTTATAGTACGCTTATTTTGCTTTTTTTTTTGTTTTAATTACTTTTAAAAACTATTAAAATAATACTTAATATTTTTTTTTATAGTTTTTTTAAGCGTTATTTTATTTGCTATTTTTACTAATTATTAAATTAAAAAGTTAAAAGTATTATTTAGCTTATTAAATATATATAACATATATATTTTTATAATAATAGCTTTTGTTTTTATAGCTGCTTTATTTTTGTTTAATTTAAGCTAGTTTTATTTTTTTACTTTTTTTAAGTATTTTTGCAAAGCTGCTTTTAAATTAATTATAACTTTTAATGCTTTATAATTAAAACTTAGCTATTTTAAGTTCTTTTAATAAATAATAATTAAATTGCTAAACATTTATACTAAATTTATTATTAAGCTTTTTTATTTATGCTTTATTTTAGTTATTTTTTTTTAAAAAGTAGCTAATATAAAATTTTATTATATAGTAAATTTAAGCAATTTATTTGCTTTTTAGCTTTTTTTGCTTTTTAAGTTTTATAATAAATAATAAAAATTAAAATTGTTTATAAATATATAATATTTTTTTAGTTTGCTTACTTTATATATTTTTTAAATTAAACTATATTAAACTATTTTTTTTTAATTTAACAAGTATATTAATTATAAAAATATTACTAAGTTATTACTGCTTATTATAACTTTTGCCTAGTTTTTATTAGCATTTTTTATTAGCGTTTTTATTATAATTTTTTTATTTATATATAGCATAGCTTTACTTTTTAACTAAACAATTTAATAGCTATTACTACTAAAACAATATATATTGCTATATTTATTAATTATTAGCTTTTAAACTGCTATATAATTAAAACTATTGTTTTATAGCATATATGCTATATTGCTTTTAAATTTTATAATGTTTTAAAAAGCAATATTATATATTATTAAGTTAATAAAAATAAATTTTTGCTTATATTGCTAGTTTACTGTTTTTTTGCTAGTAATTTTTTTTTATTTAGCTTTGCAAATATTAATGCTATTAATATTTTTAAACTATTTTTATTTATTTTTTTGTTTATTATTGCTGTTTTTTTAGTACTTTAAAAGCTTTTAAATTATAATATATATACTGCTTTTGCTTTATTTTTTTGTTTAATTTTTTTTTAGCAAGCTTTATTTTATACTATGTATGCTTTTTTATAATTTATATATTTTTGCTTTACTTTTTATATTTTTACTAAGCAGCTTTTTTTACTTTTTTAATGCTTTAAAGCTAAACAATAGCTATACTTTAAGTTTTTGCAGTAATATTTAGTTATATAACTATATTTATAATAATTAAAGCACTATATAACTTTAAGCTTTATAGCAAAAAATTTGCAATTAAACAGTTAAGCTTTTTATAAAAAGCTATTTTTGTATATTATTTTAGCTGCTATAATACTACTTATATATAATAATATTAATACAAATTTAGCTTTTGCGTTTTTAAATAACATTTTTTTATATTTTATAACTTTAAAGTATTTGCTATATAATAGCTGCAATAAATTTTTATTTAAATATATTGCTTTAATTTGTTTTGCTAAAACATTTTTTATTATTAGTGCTGCTTTTTTTTGTTATACTTTTAACTTTTTTTTAAAAGCTTTTATAATTTACTTTTTTTTTTTAGCTTTTTAAAGCATTACTTTTTTAAAAGTAATTATTATATTTTTGCTATATAGCTTTTTAGCAATAATTATATTATTACTTATAAGCGCTATATTTACTGCTTTAATAATATTAGCTAATATTTTATTTTTAAAGTTATTAGCTTATTTTTTAACTTTAATTAATACTTTTTTGTTTTGTTTAAATAGCACTGCTTTATTGTTACAAGCTAGCTATAAAACTATAACTTATACCTAAAATTTTAGCATGTTTATATTTAATAAAGTTTGTTAAAAAAGCTTTTAAACAGTATTTTTAACGCTTTTTTAGTTAACTTTTATAATAACATTTAAATTATAGCAAATTATAAATATATTAAAGTTATTTTTATTGTTAGGCTTTATGCTTTGCTAGCTTTTTTAGGCCTTTTTTAATATATACGCTATTTGTGCTTTTTTTGCGTTTTTTTAAAAAGAAATTTCTTTTGCTATTTTTTTTTCTATTAGCAGCTATAATACTAGTTTTATAATTTTATCGATTATTTTTTATATACTAAGAAGTTTATTAGCTTTATATTTTTTATTAAAACACTACTGCTTTATAATTATATTATTAATAAATCCTAATAGTATATTAATTGCATTTTTAACAAATAAGTTATTTAATACTATTTTTCCGTTTTTTATTATATTTGCACTTTGCAAATAAAGTATAACTTACTTAATAAATAAAAGTTATTATACTAATTTTAGCAATCTTAATTATTTAATAATTAAGCTCGAACTTACAAAGTTATAATTAAGTGTAAAAAATTTAAAAAAGGTATATATAGTTATTATATATATTAATTAACATAAAAAACATAAAGCAGTATAGCTTAATAATATAAAATAATTAATAGTAATTTGTTTTATTAATTTATGCAATGTTAAATAAGCTTTATATAATTGTACGTTTAATATATATATGCTAAAACAAAATATAATAATCTTTATATTATAAGCTATTTATGTTTTATATGTTTAAAAGAAAAAAAGGTTCGTACGAAATAAAAGTTCTTTTTTATGTATAAAAACTTTGCTAGCATATAAGCTAAGCTAATATTAAAATTACCTTAGTTTATGTAATAGCTTTTGCACAAAGTAGTTTTTATGCAAAACTTATTATATGTATTATATATAAAAGTTATAACTAATAACTAGTTATTTTAATATTAGCTACTTTTTTTTTTAGTTATAATTCCTTTTATATAATGCTATTTAAAAGAAATAAAAAAAAATAGTTCTATAAAAAATTAAATATTTAGTATTTTAGTTTTTACAAAAAAAAAGTTGCTTATATGTTTGCTTTTTTTAAACTTTATAGTTATATAAAGCCTAAGTTTAAAAATAGTTGCTTTTTAAGTAAAACATTTAAACTTTTATACGGTTTAATTATTGCTAGCATAATTAAAGTTCTTTGTTTTTATTGTTATATAGTTAACTAATATTAGCTAATAATATAAAATAAAATATTAGCAGTAAGCAATTTATACTAAAGTTAATTAAAAGTTCTTTTTTTGTATAATAGCAAGTTTAATAATATACTAAAGTATAAAAGCTAGGCTTTATTTATAAAAAAAGCTTAAATTTTGTAGTGCCCTTTATTACTTTTACATCTTTAAACCTTTTATTTTATATAGCTGCTCATTTTGCTATTAGCTATTTTATATATATATATATATACTTATAATAGCTTTATACTTAGTTATTTTTATATATTAAAGTAAAGTAAAGTGGCTAAATAAGCTAACTAGCTAGTTGGAGTAAGTTTGGGCTAAGTTATATAGTAGGAATAAAAGTATAAGTATTACGCTAGATTTCGAAATATAGATTTAACCATTACGCTTAACATTATAAAAATTAGCTATAGTTACTTTATTTATATTATTAGATAGCCTTTTAATTAATTGTTTAATTTTTTAATTTATATATGGCTTAATTGCTTAAATACATAAGTTATAACTTATTTTTTTGCAATTAGAGTATTATAGTAAAACTTGCGTAATTATACTACTTTATTTTATTTAGTGTTTTTAGTAAAGCTAATTTTTTATTTATTACAAATAATACTATAAAACTAACAAACAGGCGATTTATTATTGCTAACTTATATGTTTAATTTATTTATTTATTAATTGCTATAATTTCTATAAGCAGAACATAATATATTATATTTAGTTGCTTTAGCTAGCAATAAGCAAAGCTTGTTTAATACAAGCAATTTAGTTATAATTAGCACAAACGTTTAAGCTAGTAGCTTTTAATTAATAGGGCTTAAAACAAACATATAAAAATGTTAAACTGTTTTTTTTGATCTAGCTTGCAAAACGCTTCCATTTTTTCTAGCAAAACAACAATTAAGTGTTAAAATGCTAGTATGATCTTTAGAATAATATAGCCAAAAAACTGTTTGTTAAAAACCCTTAAGGAGCTAAAAAAAAGGAACTTTTGTTAAAAAACTAGTGCTTTATAAAAAAAAAAGCACAATTATTTTTGTATAAATAAAAAAAAACAAGAAATAAGCTCAAAAAAGAGTAAAAGTTACTAAAACTTTTAAAAAGCTATAATATAAGCAAAACTAACGTTTATTTATACTAAATAAGTTTAAGTTTATACGTTAATATATAAAGCTATTAATAATTAAAAATATACTTTGTTTTTTAAGCTAATATAGTTTTTTATTAAGAAATAAAAAGCAAAGTTTTTTAGGTATAAGCTAACTATTGCTTAAAAACTTTGCGTAAAATGTAGCTATTGCTTTTTTATAGCACTTATTATTAAATAAAAAAGCCTTAAGAAAAAGAAAAAAGCATGTTATTTTTATAAGTAAAAAGCTATAAAAAGATAAAGCCTGCTTAATAAAACTTGCATAAAGCAAAGCAAGCTAAATTAAAAAACAAGAAAACTAAACGCTATAAAGCATACAAAAAAATAAAAACGCACAAAAAACAAAAACATAAAAGCATCTAAAAAAAGACTTAAAAAGCTATAAAAAATAAGCTAGTAGTTTTTATAAATACAAACAAAAAAAATCGTTAAGTTTTCTAAAAAAAAAGTCCAAAAAAACAACACAAAAAAACTTAAATATTTAAAATACTTAAAAACCTTTAGTACTTTATACCTTTTTTTTTTTTAAACCTATATTTTTATTTAGCTTACTTTTATTATTTCTTATAGCTTACCTTTTTTATTACTTTTATATAAACTTTACTTCGATTTATTATATAGCTTAAAAGTTTAAAAATTATAGCTTAGTTAAGTGATTTAGCTATAAAAAATTGTTAAATTTTTCTATATTAATATATAAAAAATACTAAAACTACTTACAAACAAAAAAAATAAAAATAACTAGCTTATTATTTCTAAAAAGTATTAAAGCAACTTTATTTAGCTTAAGCTATTTTAATAATAAGCATAATGCTAAAATTAAGCTATTATTTATGCTTTTTAACTTAAAACTAAACTAGCATTTACTGTTTAATAAGTTAAAAGTAAACAAATAGCTAAACAATTTAAATGCTTTTTTTTACGTAAAGCGCCTTAAAAACATTAATAAAATTAAACAAGTTTTTGTTTATTATAATATTTTTTAAACAAAAAAAATAATAAAAATAATACTAAAAGATTGTTTATTTTAAACAAAAGCTTATAAACTGCTTAAACAAAAGTTTAAGCTTTAAAACTTTAAGCAAAATAAGTTTGCTATTGCTATATTGCAAAATTTTAAAGCTTGCTTAAAAGCTATATACTTTACTAATTTTAAAACTTACTTTTTTTAGCATTAAGTATATACTAAAAATATTAAAGCATAAGAAAATTACTACTTTAATTTTTAATTTACTTAAAGTTTACTTAAGAAGCTAAATTAAAATACTATTAATAAAATAATAAAGTTTTTTAAAAAGTTATATAATAATTTAAACAAAATGTTTTATAAAAACTTTTATAAAACATTAAACAATTAAATTAATAAAAAGTTTAAGCTAAATTTTTACTTTAAAAAAACAAAAAAAGCACGCAAAGCATAAAAAAAAGTTAATTATTTATATAATTATAATTTTAATAAGCTTTTATATACTGCTATTAATGCTACTAAGCCAGCTATTAATATAACTACATTAGCTACTAAAACAGTTATTATTAAAAAGCAGCAAGTAAAATTAGCTTAACACTTTATTTACAACTAAAACATAAATAATATTACTAAGCAAATATAATAACTAAAGTTAAAACAAAAAAACGTAGCAATTATAAAAAAAGAACTAAAAAAAATGCTAAAAAAACTGCAAAATTAGTATGTTTAGCTAGTTAATTAAAAACTATAAGTACTGCAGTATTATAAAATTAATATAAACTTATTAAAGAAGCAAATATTTAGCATTAATGCTATAACTTCTAAATATTTATAAAAAAGTAAATATAACTTTAAAAAACAAAAACAAAAAAAACAATTGTTTAATTTTTTATAACAAATAAAGTTAAACAATCTTTATTTAATAAAAAGAACTATTTGTTAAAAATATAGCATAAATAATTATTACGTTTATAAGTGCAGTTTTGCTTACAAATTAAAAAGGAAAAACATTATATATTAAAACTTTAAATAGTGTTTAAAAAAGCTAAAATCTTTTGTAAGCTTTAAATGCATAAAGGTTTTCTTTAAAGTTGTAAAAATTAGCAAAAATAAAAAGAAAATTCTTAATGCTACAATAAAATAAATATATAACTTTGTTTTAAGCAATAATAAATTGCTTAAGCAAAAGGCTTATTATTAACTACAAAAAAAAGACTTTATTTTAAATAATAAAGATCTAAATGCTAAAATAAAAAGCAAACAAAAAGATTAAAAGAAAAAAAAACTTTATTAGCTAAATAATAAGCAGCTAAACCAATTTTTAAATAAAAAGTTTAATAATTAAACTAGTACGCTTTATAAAATAAAACTAGCAAAGGCTTATAATGTTAAAAAAAACAACTTAATAAATAGTAAGCTAAATAATAGCTTTATTATAACTAATTAAAACTTTATATAAAGCACTTTTTATAATGTAAATAGTACTAAAGTTTTATAAAGCTATATACTAAGCAAAGAAATTAGTATAAATGTGTTTTAAGCTAATTGTTATAAGCTTTTAACTAAAAAAGCTGCCTTTTACTAAACAAAAGATAAAAAAAAACTTAAAAAACAAAAAAAAAAGCCTTTTATAAGTTAAACAATTAAAGAGATTTATTTAAATAATAACAAGTTTTTTATTTAGTTTAATACTAAAAATACATAAATAAATAATAATTTTTATAAGTAAAGTATTTTATTAGAACTAAAGAACTTTAATTGTTAAAAGCTCTAAAGAATTTAAAAAGCAAAACTTATAGAAAAAAGCTTGAAATTTAAAAGGATATAAACTAAAAAGTCCAAGGACTTTTTAAACAAAAAAACAAATGTTATTTTTAGGAACTTTATACTAAAAGTTCTAAAGTATTTTAGTATTTTTATTTAAATAATTGCTTAAACAAAAGCTAAGTTATATTTTAAAGCAACAAAAATACTTAAGCTAATGCTAAAAATAATACTATTACTTTTAAATAACCTTAGCAAAGGCTTAAATTAAAAAATTAAACTAAATATACTATAGCTTATTTTAAAAAAAAAAAGCAATAAGTTAGAATATAAAGCTTAACTAAAAACTTTATTGCAAGAAGTTTTAACTTAAATAAACATAAAGAATGTTTTTCTTTATAAAAGTATAAACTCTTTAAAAAATAATATAGAATTTTAATAGCTAGCAGTTAAAAAAGCATAAAAAAGTTTTTAGCTAATATTATAATTAGCTAGTTAGCTTAGTAAACATAAATTGTTTAATAACATTTATAAAACTAGCTTTTTATTAAACTATTTAGTAGTATAAATAAATAAAAAAATAAAATATAACAGTTTTATTATATATATTTATATGCTTTAACTTAGCTTTATAGCTGCTTTTTTAAATAAGCAATACTATAAAATAATAAAAATTTTTTGCAATTAAAACTAATAAAATAATTAAGTAATATTATTTTTTGCTTATATTGCTTTAAATCTTTAAACATTAAAAAACAAGCTAAAGTTTAATAAAATGCTTTTTAAGATTTTAAACTAATGTAATACTATATATTTATTATTTAAAAATAACTTAAAAAAGCAAAAGTTACTAATTGTTATACTTATGCTGCTTTTAAAAAAAGTAGTATTTTTAGCTAAACTTTAGCTTAGTGCTAATTTTGTACTAGTAGCGCTAAAAAAAGGAAATAAGCTTAAAAAGCTAACATAATTAGCATTAATAGTTCTAAAAAGCGCTAACTAAACTTTTAACCTTTTTAAAATAAAAATTTATAAAAAATATAATAATTATACTAATAGTAGTAGCTTAAATTTATTTAAAAGAACATTAAAGTATAAGTTTTATAATAAAAAAAACTTAAGCTTAACAGATTACTTTAATTAAAAATACTTAAGCTTTTTAAATTTATGTTTTATATTAGTTTTGCTGCTAAAATTATAAAGTATTTTAGCTATATTTTTAAGCGTTGTAAAGCTAAAAAAATATATATAGCTTTGCTTAAAGTTTACTATAAAAATAAAAAACAAAATCTATAAAAGAAATATTATTAGGATTATTAATTTTAAAGCGCAGTTTAGCATTATTATAAACTTATTTGTTAATAAAAACGGCTTTGCTACTAAAAATATAAATATAACCTAAAAAAGATTTAACTGGACTAGCGATTTAATTAAATGCATAAAATGCTTAAAAACTACTATTTAAATAAATAAAAGGTTGCTGCTTTTTTTGCTGTATATAGTTAGCAAAAAACAAGCTATTTACCTTTTATTACTAAAAATAAACTTTATTATAAAGTTTTAAATAAGTTTATATTTTTAAGGCTTTTATATAATAGCTAATATAATACTTAGAACAAGCTAAATTATTATATTAGTAATAAAACATATTAAAGAACTAAGTTTAAAGGCTTAAAAACGTTAGCAACTAAAAAACTAATATATATTTGCTAAACTATTAGCTTAACAAATAAGCTACAAAAAGCACAAAAATATTAAACTTTAAATAGAAAATCTAATAATTAGCAAAAAAAAGCAAAAAAAAAATTAAAAAAACACAGTTTAAAAAAATATGCAAGTGCAAGCTTTTAAGAAAATTAAAACCTATATAATAATATAACGTTAGCAGCTTTTTTAATTTCTTTTATATAAAATATCGAACTTCTTAAGAATTTAAAAATACAGAACAATAAAAAGGTTTATACTGTTTTTAATAATAATTAATTATTTAAAATATTTTTAGTTATAATAAAAAAAACGCTAAAGCAAAAAAATGCTAAAAAATTAATAATTATAAAAACTAAAAATCTTGCATATAAATTAAAAAGCAAGTATAATTTAATTACAACTTTAACTTAAGCACTATTAACTTTTTAAGCTTTAAAAACTAACAAATTAATAAAAAATAAAACAATAATTTTAAATATAATGTATAAAACAAAAGATAAAAAGATCTATTTTAAAAATAATGTGCTATTTAATAGTACTGTTTTACTTAAATTTTATAAATAAAAAAAGCAAGCTTTAAAAAAAACAAGCTATTATTTAAAAAATCTTGTGCTATTTTAATAAAATAGCATTTATTAAAACATATATTTATGTTTTAGCACTATTTTTAAAGGTATTTAATTAATTACTAAATAACTAGCTGTTTTTTTAGAAAAGCTTTATATAACTAACCTTACTTAGCAAAAAGCAGCATTACTAACTAAAATATAGTATTACAAAGAAATAGCACTTTTTTAGAACTTTTTTAAAATAGAAAAAATATATAACAAGATTTTTTCTTTTTATAAAATTAAAACAGTTTTTTATAAAGCATAGCAAATTTGCAGCATTTTAATCTTTAAACCTTTAAAAAACATTACTATAAAGGTTTTAAAAACTTAACTTAAGCATAGCGTTCTTAAAAAAGCTTATAGTTTATATTATAATGCTTAGTTTTTAGTGCAAAAAAAAAGTAAAAAAGTTTAATTAATTAATTTAGCTATAAAAATAAACGTAGTTATTATACATAATACTAATTTTTTTTAAAGCTATAATAAGTTCTTTAAAAAGTTTATAATATATAAAGTAATTTTTATAGTTAATTTATTCTTAAAATACAATTAAATACTACTTTTTATTTTTAGCTAAGCAATAACTGCTTTTTTTATATTAATAAGCTTTTTTTAAATAACTACTTTTTTATAAAAAGCAACAAATTTAGTAGCCTAATTTCTAAAGGTATTATTAAAGGTTTTATATAATATATTACTAATAAAATGCAAACCTTTTTTTAATAACATAGTAGTTAAAGAACTTACTACTAAATACAATAATCGTAAAGTTGCTTTAAAAATTAAGCAGTTTATGTTAGAGCATTTTAAGAATTTTAATGCTATGCTGCTTAATTTTAAGCTAGCTAAAATTATAGCTAGCATACTTAAAAGCAAATAAGCAAAACAAACAACTAAAATAGTTAGCTATATATATAGCACTAATAATAAAAGCTTAATAAAAGCAAAAGTAATAAAAATTCTTAAGTAGAAAACTTGCAAAAATATTACAGAAGTACGGTTTTTTTTAAAAATAACAGTATACTATTAAATATAAATATAAAAGTATGCTATAATTGCAAAACTATTAATGGTCTTATTACAGAAAAATAAGCTGTTTTGCTTTAAAGAACCGCAGAAAAAAGCTATAAAAAAGCTTTAAAAAGCTATTATAATAGCTCTTATTTTTATTACTTTTGATTATATAAAAAGACCTATTTAGCTAAAGGTAAATATTTTTAAAACTAGCTAAAGTGCTATTTTATGCTAAAAAGTTAATAAAGCTATTAAACTAGCAAAATATAAGTTTAAAACATAAAAAAGCCCTAAAAAAAGATATAATGCTACAAAGCTAAAAAAGCTTACTATTATTAAAACTTTTTAAAAGTTGCAAAATTATTTTTATAGGATTATGTTTTATTTAAAAACTAATGCAAAAGTTTTTATAGCATAGCTAAATAATAAATTTTTAGCATTGCTAAATGCTTAATTAACAAAATAGATAGCATATATAAAAACTTTCGATTTTATACTTTATTATATACTAAAAAAAAAACATATAGCTACTAATAAGCTTTTTAAAAAACTTTTTAAGCTATTAAATAAATTAAATAATTATTAAAAAAAAAATATAAAAAATTTTATTAATTTTTAATTATATATAATAGCTATTACTATTACGTATAAAAAATTAAGCAATTAACTAGTTAAAAGCTTAGTACATTAAAAAACAAAACTTTTGTTATACTTAAAAGAAAATTAAAGTAAAAAAAGCAAGCAAATTGCTAAATATTTTGTTTTTAAGCAAGTTTTAAAGGAACTTATAACAAAGAAAAAGCAAAGTTACTTTAAAAAAAAAGCTTTTAAATTTTTTGTTAATAAGTTTATTTTTTAAAGAAAAGCAAAGTTTAAAAATTTGCTAAAAAAGGTTATTAATAATAAAAAGACCTAAAAAGCTTTTATTAAAGAAAACTATAAAGAAATAACTTATAAAAGCTAAATATTTATAACTTAACAAATAACTTAAGGATATTACTAGAAAAGCTTTTATTAAAATGTTTATGTTGCGATTGCTAGTTGTTTTAATTGCTAAAAATCTACAGATAGCAAAAGAACTAAAAAATATTGTTTTAATTACTTTTTAGATTTTTTGGTTTTTTAGGTTATAAATGTGCAAACTATGTTATTAAGCAACAAATTTAAAGCTATTATAAAAGCAAAATGCAAAATAATAACTTACTTAAAAGCTAAACTTTTAAAACATGTAGATTTTTTAAAAATACTTAAATTTATTAAAGAAAAAATTATGTTTTAACATAAAGTTCTTATAAAGATTAAATATAACAATAGCTTTAAATTTAAAAAAGAAATAAAAAACGCAGTAAATACTTTAAGCTACAAAATAAACTATAGTTTAGCTTATTATTTTTAAGCTTAAGGCTTTATTAAAAAAAGCTATAAGCTAATAAAAAAAAGCTTTATATAAATAACAAATAAAACTAAAAAAAATTAGCTAAAATATTTAAACTTAGTAATATAAGCAAATTGCACTTCTATGCGTTATTATAACTGCAGTTTATATAAGCTAGTATATAAAAAAATGCTAATTCTACTAATAAAAAATGTAATATTAACATAAAAAGTAATTAAATAGCAAAATGTTGCTTTTTATGAAAATTTTATTAAAGCTAAAGTTAAGCAGCTAAAATGCTGCAACTAAAATATTATAAAAGTTAAAGCAATTATAACTAAAAAAAGAAAATTAGCTATAAAAGCTAAATTTTAAAAAAACGCCTATAAAATTAAGCAACTATTTAAAAAGGGCTTTTTTATTTTTCTTTACAATACTATGCTTTCAATAAATAAGTTTAACAATAAAAAGCTGCTATATAAATAAATTAGCTCTTATAAAATTAAAGAAAATATTAATTATAAGTAATACTAATTAGCAGAACTAACTAATAAAAAATTAAAAAAGTTATTTTTTTTTAAAAGATTAAAGCAATTTATACAAAATAACTAAAAGTACTAAAAACTAAAAAATTTTAACTTTAATATATAAACTATTAGTACTATAGCTATTTATTAAAAACTAGACTAAAATAATAAAGCTTTTAATAATTAAAGCTATAGTAATTAAACTACAAGGAATAAAAAAAATATAATAAGTTATAAAAGCTTTTTAAGTTTATAAAAGCTATAGCATAACTTTTAGCGCTTTAAACATTTTAAGTGCTAAAAAATATAATAGCTTACTTTATTCTTTTAGCTACTATACTACAAAGCGCTTTAAAAAATAATAACTAACAAAAGCTAAAGCAACAGAATTTTTTTTTTTTACTTTTTGTTTTTTTATTAATTGTTTTGTTTTTTATTTTTACTAATTATATAAGTTTATATAATTAAGTTATAATACATAAAACTATTTTTTTTTGCTTAAAACTAAGCATGTTTTTTATAGCTTTTTTTTTATTAGTTTTATATTTATTAGTTTTATAGCAGCTAGTTTATTAGTACCCTTTTTACTATTACGCTAAAAATATAAGTCTTTATTTTATTTTAACGTTTTTTAAATAGCTAAGCAGCTTAGTTCTAGTATAAATTATTATTGCTTTTTTTTAAAAATACATAAAAACAAAAAAAATAAAAGTAAAAACTGCTTATTAGTTTTAACTACCTAAGTTTATTTTATTACATTAATGCTTACGCATAAGTTTTTTTACTTTTAATTGCTTTATTACTTTTATTTAAAACTAAACAGCTTTTTTTGCTTTTAGTTTAAACTATTCAGTACTTAATAAAAACTTTAGAACTGCTAAAAAGCAAAAAACATTATTATTACACCTTAAAAAGTTACTAGTTTATACTTTACGCGCTTAAACTATTAGCAACAATCTAAAGCTACTATTAAGCAATAATAAGCGTTTAATAAAATAACAAACGCTTAAGCAAAGTTTAAAGCAGGCTTAATAAAAACAAAATTTTGCTACAAAAGATTAAATAAGATTATTTGATTATATAAAGCTAAAAAAATAAAAACTAAAGAAAAAACAGAAAAAAATTTAACGATTTAGTATTAATAATTTTTATTTTATATATTTTTGATTTTCTTATTACAGAAGTTTTATATATTTGTTTTTATAAATATTGCAACTTAACTTTTTATATAATAACTATTTTTTTTTTATTTATTATGCTTAAGAAGAAATTTATAAGCTATATAATAAAAAAGAATAATTACAAATTATATTAAAAAAAATATTGTTATATAAGCAAATCGTTTAATTCTTTTATTTTATTTTACTTTATATAACTTATTTGATTTATTTCTTTAGTTATTTTTTTAAACACTTAAGCATTATGCTAATTTTTTAAGCAATACTAAATTATTGCTTATTAATATTATACTTAATAGGCTAAGCAACAAAATTAGCTTAAAAAAAACGCTTTAACTTGCGTTTTAATTTAGTTTTTTTTTTAGTTAAGCAAACAAAAGTATTTTTAGTTAAAACTATTTATTTTTTAGAGTTCTTAAGCATAAAATTTTCTTTAACTGCTATAGTTATTATATTAGCCCTAAAATATTTAGTTATATTGCTTTTAAATTTATAAAATAAACAGTTTTATAACTAAATAATAAACGCGCAGTTAGTATACGCACTAAACCTTTATTCTGGAATAGTGCAATAAAAAAAAAAAAAATAAAGCTTTATATACTTTTTACTTTTAGCTATTATTAGTAACTATTTATAATACTTACAAAATATAGCATTTTATATTTTAAACAGCTATATAAACATAGCTATAAATTAACAAAAGTTATAAAAGATCTAATATATATATTTGCTTTAAAAACTACTTTTAATTGCTTTTATATATAATAAGCAAAATTTTAAATACTTTTGCTTTTTTACTTAGCTAAAGCTAGCTTAAATATATTAATTTATATAATATATACAAAAAAAATCATAACTAACTTTTTATTAAACATACTTACTACTAGCGTTACTACTAAGAATTTTAATTTATAAACAGCTTAATGCTTAATTATATAAAACAAAAGAAGTTAGCTAAATAAAAAAAACAAAATCTAAAAAAAAAAAAAGCATATATATTTTGCTATTTATTAGTAAACTTAACTTCTTAAATATTATAAGTACAACTGTTTACTAGCTAAGCAGTATTAATTTTCTAAATATTAGTTAACTGCTATAATGCTTTTTAATTATTTAAAACCTTATTAATAACACAAAAATTGTTTTTTAAATGCTTAGTTAAACAAGCATTAATTATACTACTTAAAAACAAAGATTTTATAATAAAAGCATGATTTAAGTAATTTAAAAACTTAAGTACTAAAGAAAAAAATTGCAAAAAAGATCTAAGCTTTAAAACTACTTAAAAAAAAACAGATTAAAAAAAAAAACAAGCTTTTTTTTTATACCTACTAAAGCTTAAATTATTTACTTTGCTATTAATAGCAATAAATGTTTAAAAAAAGTAAGTTATAAATATATTAAAAAGAAGTTAAAAAGCAATTATTTAGCTAACTAAAACTACTTTACTTGCTTATTCTTTAATTAATACTAGTATAAACATATAAAAAGTAATTATTATAAGGGCATTTAGCAATTAATAATTTATTTTAGCAATAAAATAATTAATCAATAAATTAAAAATAATATAATAAGTTTGTAAAAAAAAAATGCATTAGTTCAAAAATACATATTTTAGCTTTTTTTTTATTATATCTGTTTTATTAAACCTTTTATTTATACTTAACTTTGCTATTTTACTTACTTAATAAGTTCTAACTTTTTACATTTAGCATAAATACTTTTAGTATTTATATTTAAAAAATCTTGTAATTACTAAAATATAATAACTTAAATTAGCAATTAAAAATATTAAACTATGTATAGCAAGCAGTACTAATATTAATACTTGCATTTTATACTTTTTATACTATTTGCTTTTGCATTTTTAACTTACATTAAAATTTCTAACTTGCTTGCATTTTTTATTAAATTATAAAATATAGCAAAAGTATATATACGCTTAAATATTATTAAGAATTGCTTTTATTATATATATATACTTTTAATCATTATATTTTTTATTCTTAAAAAAGTTATTAGTACTGCAAATTAACTAAAAATAAAAGCATTCTTTTTTAAAAGTTTTGTAGAGCTAACACTTAATACTAAAGCATATAAGCAACTAGCACAAAAAATAGCAAACTTTAAAAAGAAAGCAAAAAAAAAAAAAAATAAACATATATATATAGACCTAACTGCTAATTATAAAAAGCTTTTCTTTAAGAACTAATAGCTTTTTAAAAACAGCTCTAAAAAAAAGCCAGTAATTATTAAGAATTTAAAGTACAAAAAATATTTAGCCTACTAGCCTTTTCCATAAATTAAAGAACTAAATATAAAAAATATTTAGCTAAAAAACATACTGCTTTTTTTAGTTAATATTTTTTTAAAGTCTGTTTTAAAGTTTTATTTTATATAAAAAGAAATAACTTCTATAAAAAGTTTATTTTTTAAAGACCTAAAAAAAAAAAAAAAAGTAGTACTAAAAAAGCACTTTAGCTATACGTTCTTTAAAAATAGCAAAACTTGCTAAAATTTATCTTTAGATTTAATTTAACAAATATAAAAAAAAGCAATATACTTAATACATAAAAAGTATTATAATAAAAAAGCATTAAAATATTAGTAGTTTGTACTACACGTAATTTTAATAAGAGTTTTTTATACTTTTAACTTGTTGCTTAATAAAAAGGCGCTTAATTTTTAAAAAAAGGTTTTTACAGCATACTTTACTACATAAAACCGCTTAGTAAACATAAATAAAACGCTACTTTATATGCTTAAACTAAAGACTAAATATCTAAAAGCATTTTTATAAGCTATAAACTAAATATTAAAATTTATAGCTATAAAAAGTTTTATAATGTTAATATAATACTTATTTAAAATTAAAAAACACTGCAAAAATAACAATTTTTGCTTTAATAAGTTTAATGTTATATTTATAAAAAATTTAATAGTTTTAGCAATAAAGCTAAAACTATATAAAAAATAAAAACCTGCAGTACAAAAACTAAATATTTAGCAGTTATTATTTATAAAATTTCTAAGAAAACTGCTATTAAAAAAAGCTTTAAATAATTATTAAAAGAATAATAACATAAAATATTTTAATAAACTAAAGCTTTACGATAAACAAAAGCCAGCTTATTGTTTTTTGCTAAATAAAGTTTTAAAAACAATACATAAAAATAATAAAAAGCAGTAACTAAAAACTTTTTTTCTAAAACAACAAACAGCTACTAAAAGAACTTACTAGTATAAACAAAAGTATTTAAATTACTAAAGAAAGCTTGCTATTTATAGCTATTATAAAGACTTTTATAAAGTAAACACTACAAAATAAAAAATTAAAGCTATTTATATTATAAATATCTTTATAAAGCTAAACGCTAAAGAATAGCTAAATAAGCATAAAATAAAAGCTTTGCTAAACGTATTACTTTAGCTATATATAAATAAAAAAGCTAAAGCTTTAAAAATAAGTATTAAACCTAAGTATAGCTAGTTTATAGAAAATCTTCCTATAAACTAACAAAACGCAAAATAAGCTGCAATAATTGCTGCAACCCCTTAAATAAAATATTTTATAATAAAATATTGCTTAAACAATTACTAAATTACTATTTTTATTAATACTGTTTTAAAAGTAGCATATATTTTAAACTTTAAACATACTACTAATAAAAATAACAAATAAGTTTTCTAAAAATTACAAAAATATTAAACAATAAAGCACTTTAATATAAAGGTTATATTAAGCTATTTTATACTTTTTTGCTTTTGCTAGCGCAATAACTACATATACAGGTTTATTAAAGCCTTATATTTATACTACGTGTTTTATAACTTAACAAGCTAATATTTAAAAAAAAGTATTAACAATTAAAAAAGTTATAAATAGCTTATTTAATTTTTAAAAGCAAACTTTAAAAAGCACTTCAGCTTTAAGTTATAAAAAGATCTACGTTTATTGCTTTTAATAAGCATTAAGCTTTATTATTTTCTAAAAAAACCAAAAGCAACTTTTTTTAGATCTAATAAGTTAGCTTTCTTATTATTAAGCGCTAAAAATATACGAAGTAAAAAAAAAACGCCAAAAAAAAAACTAAAAGTTAATCGTTTTGTTTTTTTAGTGCTTTTTACTTTAAAGCGCAAAAAGAGTTCCTAGCAAAAAAAACTAATAATTATACTAAAAAAGTTATATTACAAGCAATATAAAAACGTTTTAATAGTACAAAGTTATTTTGCTACAAAGACCTTTGCAGATATTTTTCTTTTTAAATATAATAAGCTAAGTATAAAACTTAGCTAAGCTTAACAGTTTAAAAAAAAAAAAGTACAAACTTTTTATAGGCATCTTTATAAAAAAAACGCTAAGCACTTCTAAAAGCTTCTGCTTATATATTTAAATACGTAAAAAAGCTAAAACTAGTTTTAACAAAGCTATAATACTTTTATAAGCGCTAAAGCTTAAGCTACTCCTAAACGTAGCAAAAAAAATAAAAAAGAACTTATAAAACTAAATAAGCAAAAAAAAATAATATTAATTTTGTTTAAAAAATGCTAATAAAAATAAAAAACTATATAATTATAAGTATTAAAATAAACTAAAAGCAGCTATATTTTAATAAAAAAAGATTAAAATAAAATAAAGTAGCTAAATAAGCTAACTAGCTAATTAAAGTAAGTTTAAGCTAAGTTATATAATAAAAATAAAAATATAAGTATTGCGCTAGATTTTAAAGTATAGATTTAACTATTACGCTTAACATTATGAAAATTAGCTACAGTTGCTTTATTTGTATTATTAAATAGCTCTTTAATTAATCGTTTAATTTTTTAATTTATATATGGCTTAATTGCTTAAATGCATAAGTTATGACTTATCTCCTTGCAATTAAAGTGTTATAGTAAAACTTGCGCAATTATACTGCTCCATTTCAATATATACTTATATATATACATATATATATTTATATAATAGCTGCTTTATTATAATATAACATTAGCAATTGTTAGCTTTATATTATAAGCTAAAATAATAGTTATAACGTTATATAATTACTAATTAATAATTTTAGTAATTAACTGTTTTTTTAGTTATTATATATAAATATATATATTTGGTTTTTTTTATATAGCTTATTATTTAAGTAATTTATTAATAATTATTTGTTATATAAAAAGTAACAAGTTTTAAGTTATATTAATGCTTTTAAGTAATATTAAAGTTTAAATTTTATATAATGCTTTAATTGCTTTTATTATAGCTTAAATAATTTATTATAAAAGCTACTTTTGTGCAGTACTTATTTAGTTTTGTAGTACTATAGTTGCTTTATATAGCTAAAATGCTTATATAAACCGCAAAAGCTTTTTATTTTAGGGTTATTAATAAGTAATAAAATTTTAAAATAATCAATGTACTACATATATTTAATAATTATATAATGCTTGTTATAATTATTATACTTAAATAAATAAAGAAAAATTAAGTATTATATAGTAGTTTAATAAAAAAAATAAAAAAAAATATTAAGCACTTATATATAGCTTAAAAAATAATTATACAAAAGAAAATATAAAATTTGCGATGTTTTATAGTTTTTAGTGTTTTTTTTAAAATTAAATATATCTGCTTGTTGCTTTTTTATTTATTATATAATTATTATAACAATTTCTATACAAAAGTATTCTTTTAACTTTTTTTTTTTTTTATTTGTTTATATAAAAGTTATTTTTACTTTTTTTTTACGAATGCTTTTACTTGTACAGTTAGCTAGTTCGTAAATACTAAAGTTTTTAGCGCTTAATTTAATGTTTTTTTTGTAAACGTATTAACTAAATTATTTTTGCCATTAATTTATTATACTTTAAAAATTTTTTTCTTTTTGTATAACTTTTTAAGTAATATAATATTAATTATAAAACATTTCTTTTAAGTAGTTTTTAGCTTTACTAAACAATTATATAATAATTTCAAGTTTAAATATAATATAGCAAAGATTAAAAGTATTTTTAGCGTAGCTATAATTTTTTAAAGTGTTATACAAAAAGCTATAGCGCTATTAAAGCTATTTATTATGCTATATAATTTATTAGCTAGCATATTTTGCATTACTTGCTTATATTTGCTAAAGTTCTAATATATAATATTTTTTTTAATTTTAAAAGCTAGGTTTTCTTTTATATAGTGCTTTATTATAAATACAATAATAAATCCAAGTTATAAAATTATATTAGTATTATTTGCAAATAAACTGTTTATAAAAATAAACAGTTTTATATAGCTTAAATCTAAAAATATAAACGTTAATCCGCGGTTATAATTATTTATTTGCTATTTAACTTTATAGTTTAAATTCTTAACATTTATTAGTGCTAAATTAATTATTTAAGCAGCAGCTATAAAGTTATATATAGCTTTTAATTAATAAATGCTGCTTATATAAACGCTACATATATATTAAAAAACATATTACTATGCAGCATTTTTTATATAAAAGTTAATTAAAGCTAATTAGTTTGCTTAGCTTTTTTATATAAGCGTTATATTCTTTTTATACAAAAAAGTAACTTAATTACTATTAAATTTAATAAAGTAATCTTGTTATAAAGTTTTTTTTAGCTTTATATAAAACTTTACTTTATATAACTTACGTTTTTTTTTTGCTAAAAATTTAAGTGTAATAAAGCTAAACATATTGTTTATTTACAAACTTATAATGCTAAATTAATATAAAAGTTCTAATATAAATAACAAACATAAGTTATATATAAAAACTACTATACTAAGTTTTTTATAGTAATATTAGTAATAAATCTTAAATTAATATAGCTTTAACTTAGCTAAGTGTTATAAAATGGGCTAACTAGGCCGGTTAAAAGGCTAGGTATAAAAAAAACATACGTAAAAGAAGTTCCATTCGTTAAAAAGATATATATTTAAACCACTATAAAGGTTTAATGCATAAACTTAATAAACTTAAGCGTTAAGTTTATTAAGCTTTAAACTTAACAGGTTTAAGCGTTAAGTTTATTAAGCCTTAAACTTAAAACAATATAGCGTTAAGTTTATTAAAAAAAGCAACATTTATAAATTATTACTATTGTTTCTTTTATTTATATAATTATATACTTTTTATATTTAGTTATTTATTTAGTTTTTAGCTTTTTAGCTATTAATTTTTTATAACTGCTAAGCATTAATATATTTATTACTTTTAATTTTTTAAAATTTTTATTAATACATAGTAATAAAAATACCTTAAAAACCTTTTTAATAAATTATTATTAAAAATTTTATTATTATTTATAACTTAAAACCTTAAAAATAAACCTGTTATATTAATATATAATAAGTTTATTATATTTTAATAGCTTTTTAATTAATAAAACCTAATATATAAAAACGAATATTAATATAAAAAGTTAAATAATAAACAATTTATAAAATAAACTTTTAAAAATATACTAAAAAAATATTTAAAAAATAAAAATGCTAAACAGTATTATATAAGTAAACTTTACTTAATAATTAATAAACTAAATCTAAGTTATATTACTAAAAACAAAAAGTTAAAAATTAAGTTTAAAGATTTTAAAAACTTTTAAAACTAGCAACGTATTAAAACAATAAATTTTAGTACTTTTATTAGCTATTTTTATTAAAAAAAAAGCAGTAGCAAAAAAAAAAAAATTAAGCAGCAGTAATAAAAAAAAACTAACATTAATGCTAGTACTATAAAGCAAACTAATTGCTTTAATTTAAAAAACAGCTTAAATATTAAGCATTATAACTTTTAAACTAGCATAAATACTAGCTATAATAATTAAAGCAGCAATAATAATTATTACTACAATAATAAATTAAAGTTTTAAACAAATAATTATGCTATAATTAACGTTAATATTACTACTAGCAAATTTAATGCTTACTTTTATTATTATTACACTTAAAGTAATAACTTAAAATAAAAAACTTAACTTTTTATTACTACTACTACTTTTATTATTAAGATTATTTATAATATTAAAAATGCTAAATATTAAAAGTTTTAAACTTACTGCTTTAAAGCTTTATAATAAATTTATAAATATAAAAGCTATTAAATAAGCTTTATATAATCGTACGTTTAATATATATGTGCTAAAACAAAGTATAATAATCTTTGTATTATAAGCTGTTTATGTTTTATATGTTTAAGAGAAAAGAAGGTTTGTACGAAGTAAAGGTTCTTTTTTATATATAAGAACTTTGCTAGCGTACGAGCTAAGCTAATACTAAAATTACCTTAGTTTATGTAATAACCTTTGCACGAAGTAATCTTTATGCAAAACTTATTCTATGTATTATATATAGGAGTTATAACTAATAACTAGTTATTTTAATACTAGCTACTTTTTTTTTAGTTGCAATTCTTTTTATATAATGCTATTTAAAAGAAATAAAAAAGAATAGTTTTATAAAAAGTTAAACATTTAGTACTTTAGTTCTTGCAAAAAAAAGGTTACTTATATGTTTGCTTTTTTTAAACTTTATAGTTATACAAAGCTTAAATTTAAAAATAGTTGCTTTTTAAGTAAAGCATATAAACCTTTATACAGTTTAATTATTGCTAGCATAATTAAAGTTCTTTATTTTTATTGTTATATAGCTAACTAACGTTAGCTAATAATATAAAGTAAAGTATTAATAGTAAGCAATTTATACTAAGGTTAATTAAAGGTTCTTTTTTTATATAGCAGCAAGTTTAATAATATACTAAAGTATAAAAGCTAAGCTTTATTTATAAAAAAAGCCTAAATTTTATAATGCTTTTTGTTGCTTTTATATTTTTAAACCTTTTACTTTATATAGCTGCTTATCTTGCTATTAGCTGTTTTATATGCATATATACATACTTATAATAGCTTTATATTTAGTTATTTTTACATATATACTTATATATATATATATATATACTTATATAATAGCTGCTTTATTATAATATAACATTAATAATTACTAGCTTTGCGTTATAAGCTAAAACAGTAATTATAACGCTATATAACTATTAACTAGTAATTTTAGCAATTAATTGTTCTTTTAATTGTTATATATAAATATATATATTTGTTTTTTTTTTATATAGTTTATTGTTTAAGTAGTTTACTAATAATTATCTGTTATATAAAAAGTAATAAGTTTTAAGTTATATTAATGCTTTTAGTTAATATTAAGGTTTAAATTCTGTATAATGCTTTAATTGCCTTTATTATAGCTTAAATAATTTGTTATAAAAGCTACTTTTATGTAGTATTTATTTAGTTGCATAGCATTATAGTTGCTTTATGCAGTTAAAATGCTTATATAAACTATAAAAGCTTTTTATTTTAAAGTTATTAACAAGTAGTAAAATTTTAAAGTAATATATATACTATATACGTTTAATAATTATATAGTGCTTATTATAATTATTATATTTAAATAAATAAAAAAAAATTAAGTGTTATATAGTAGTTTAATAAAAAAAGTAAAAAGAAATGTTAAGCATTTATATATAGCTTAAAAAATAGTCGTACAGAAAAAAATATAAAATTTGCAATGTTTTATAGTTTTTAGTGTTTTTTTTAAAATTAAATATATTTGCTTGTTGTTTTTTTACTTATTATATAATTATTATAACGATTTTTATACAAAAGTATTTTTTTAACTCTTTTTTTTAATTTGTTTATATAAAAGTTATTTTTATTTTTTTTCTATAAATACTTTTATTTGTATAGTTAGCTAGTTTATAAATACTAAGGTTTTTAGCGCTTAGTTTAATGTTTTCTTTATAAATACATTAGCTAAATTATTTTTACTATTAATTTATTATACTTTAAAGCTTTTTTTTCTTTTATATAACTTTTTAAGTAATATAATATTAATTATAAAGCGTTTTTTTTAGGTAATTTTTAGCTTTACTAAATAATTATATAACAATTTTAAGTTTAAACATAATACAGCAAAAATTAAAAGTATTTTTAGCGTAGCTATAATTTTTTAAAGCATTATATAACAAGCTATAACGCTATTAAAGCTATTTATTATGCTATATAATTTGCTAGCTAGTATACTTTACGTTACTTGTTTATATTTACTAAAGTTCTAATATATAATATTTTTTTTAATTTTAAAAGCTAGGTTTTTTTTTATATAGTGCTTTATTGCAAATATAATAATAAATTTAAGTTATAAAGTTATATTAGTATTATTTACAAATAAACTGTTTATAAAAATAAACAGTTTTATATAGCTTAAATTTAAAAGTATAAACATTAATTTATAGTTAAAATTATTTATTTGCTATTTAATCCTATAGTTTAAATTTTTAATATTTATTAGTGCTAAATTAATTATTTAAGCAATAGCTATAAAGTTATATATAGCTTTTAGTTAGCAAATGTTGTTTATATAAGCGCTATATATGCATTAAAAAACATATTATTATGTAGTATTTTTTATATAAAAGTTAATTAAAGCTAGTTAGTTTGCTTAGCTTTTTTATATAAGCGTTATATTTCTTTTATACAAAAAAATAACTTAACTACTATTAAATTTAATAAAGTAATTTTGTTATAAAGTTTTTTTTAGCTTTATATAAAACTTTGCTTTATATAACTTATGTTTTTTTTTTGTTAAAAATTTAAGTATAACAAAATTAAACATATTATTTGTTTATAAACTTATAATGCTAAACTTATATAAAAGTCTTAATATAAACAATAAATATAAGTTATATATAAAAACTATTATATTAAGTTTTTTATAGTAATATTAGTAATAAGTTTTAAATTAATATAGCTTTAATTTAGCTAAGCTATATAATAGTTATATAATTTATATAATTGTTTTTTTAAAATATTTTAAAACAAGTTTAAAAAGTAATTATATAAAAATCTTTTATGCAAGCTTATTTTTCGATTATATATACGCTTACATAATATTTTAAAGCTTACTTAAAGCGTTAAAGTCTTAAATTAGCAAAAAGCCTAAAGTTAATAATAGCTATTAGCTTATTTACTAAATTATTAGTAATTAAATTAGTATAGTTTTTTTTTTTGTATTATTATAGCTTTACATAATTAATTTAAACTTTTTATATAGCTTAGTTATTTTTTTTTTAATTTTTTATATAAAGCAAAACTTAAAAATTTAAGTATTACTATATTTGTTTAGATTATATTTTACAAACTAAAAAACACTTTATATAATAAAATTATTAATTTTTATAACGTTTAATTTTTTAAATAAAGCGCTAAAAGTACTAATAATGCTATTTTTACGTAATTTTACTATTAAAGCATAATTTTGTTCTTTTTTTAAAATTAAAAACAAATTGCTAATGTTTTATACAAACGCTATAAAAAAGTTTTTAGCTTTTTTAAGTCTTCTGTATTTTCTTTATATAGCTAGTTTTATAGCTAGTTTTATAGTAGTTATGTTTTCTTTTTTATTATTTACTAAAGGATATTTAATTATATAATAATATAGCTTAACTTATATTTATTTAAAGTAAATTAAGCTATTTATAAAATTAATAATTATGTTAGGTTTTTTAATTAACTATATTTTATATGGTTTTTTTTAGCTTTATTTTTTATGCTATATAAAAATTTTACTACGTAAAAATAAAAATAATACTTTATATAAAGCTAGCTTATTACGTTTATAAATTGCATAGCTAATTTTAATTTTTGCTTGTTTTTTATAAAGCATTTTTATAGCTTTTTTAATTGTTTTAGCTTTTCGTATAATATTTAGCAAAAAAAAAAAGTCTTAATTAATTCTTAAATATGCTTTAAATATAAAAAGCATTAAAATTAAGCTATTAAGCTTTATAGTATTATTTAAAGCTTTAATTATTATTTGCAAAATTAATTCATTTTTTATATAATAACCTAGTTTAGCTTTTAATATATTATATATATAACAAAAAAGTTTATATGCTTTTTTTATTTTGCTAATAACTTAATAAGCTTTAATAAGCATTTTTTAGCATTATATACTTATAATTTTAGCTTAGTTCTAAAATTCTTCAAACAAAAAGTTTATATTAAAATTATATATAATATAGTTTAAAAGTTCTTAATATACGTTAATTTAGCATTTATATAAAGCTTTTTAAACGTTTTATATAAACATAAATTTTAAAAATATAGCTGCTTAAAATAATATAACTATATTAATTATATATAAAACTTATTTATTATTTATTTATATAGCATTAATTATAATTTTATAATTAAAGTTATAGTTATTTTTAATTATAAACTTAAAACAATAAAGTATTTAGTTATATAATTAGCAATAATAATAAAACTTCTAAATTTTTTTTAAAGCAAAATAATTAATATTATAGCTTATATAATTAAGCATATTATATAGTTTTTTTATATAAAAATGTTTAAAGCATTTATAAAGCTTTTAAAGTTCTGTTTTTATAAAATATAAACTTGCTTTATATAAGCCAATATTAAAAAATAAGTATTTTTATTTTTATATAACAAGAATAGTTTTTTTGTTTTGTTATATAATAACGTTTTTTGTATTATTAAAGTATGCTTTTAAATAGTTAGCATTTTTTAATAAAAATAAAAAAAAAGTAAAAATATTTAAAATATAATATATAGTTATACTAAAAGCGTTTTTTATTTATATAATATTTATAATACTTATAGTATTATTTTTGCTAAAATAAATATAAATGTTACTTAAAGTTTAATTAACTTTTATATAAAAATATATTTAAAAGTATGCTTTTAATTAGGCTTTTCTTACTATTAAATAATTAAAAGCGCTAATATTTTATAGTTTATTTTAGTAGTTTATATAATAATAATTACTTAATATAAACTAATTATATAGCATTATTATTTTATAGTTCTAAATATTTTCTTTTATTATATAATAAAAAATTGCGCTATTTATTAAATATTAAATAGTTTAATTATTAAATTCTTTATTAATATTTTTAGTACTATTATTTAACTTTAAATATTTTTTGCATTTTATTATATAGAAAAGAATTTTTTTAAAGTAAGTTTTTAACTATAAATTATTTTATGCAAATTAAAAAATATGTCTTTTATACAAGCTTTTTTTTAAAAAGTATAACATATTAACTAGTAGTTTTTCTTTTAATAAATAAAGCATTTTTTGTTTATATAAAAATTTTAGTTTTTTTAGTTATAGCT
Organism: Xylaria sp. FL1777; assembly: GCA_022578965.1. NCBI lineage: Eukaryota > Fungi > Ascomycota > Sordariomycetes > Xylariales > Xylariaceae > Xylaria > Xylaria sp. FL1777. Next base: position 12,059 of record MU400721.1, on the reverse strand, counting down.
TTAAAAATAGCTTAGCTGTTTAATTAGTTAATTTAATAACTTTAATATAAATTTAAATTATTAATTTTTTATATAGCTATAGTTATATTTTTAGTTTATAAAATATAATTTATTGTTTTTTTGTATAAAAGTTTTTGCTATAATATTTAATATTATATGTAAGCATACTTATAAATTAGCAAAAAATCTTTTATATATAAGTTTTTAAAAAATTAACATTATAGTTAATTTTAATATACTTTAATATGCTTATATAATGTTTATATTTAGTTAAATTTTGCTTTAATAGCTAATATTAAACGTTTGTTATGCTTTTTTAAGCTTATTAAGCATTAATTTAAATATTTTATATAAAGCTAAGTTTAAGTTTTTTTTTTTTATTTATACAAAAAAAACTATTGTTTAGTTAGCTTAATACTAGTTATAATTTATATTAATATTAAAGTAAGTATTTATTATATAGTATATTTTACTTTAAGTTTTATTTAAATTAATATAGTTAATAAAAAAGTTCTTTATATAACTCTTTAAAATATATAAAAATATAGCATAATATTAGTTTTTTATAATTTTAATATATTAGCAAACAGCAATAAATAAATAAGCTTTATTATATAATAAATTATATAGCTTACTTATATAGTTTTAGCTTAAGTTTTAGTTTTTTTAAAAAGTAATATATTTATTAAAAAATATAAATTTATTTTATATAAACTTTGTTAAAAGTAAGTTTAAAAATATGCTTTTAATAGCTAGATTTAATGTTATACAAACATATGTTTTTTGTTTTAACGTTTGCAATAAATAATACTAAACAAAGTATTTATATATTAATTAAAAAATTAATCTATAGCTTACTTTTATTATACAAAAATCAAACAGCTTAAAAAAATTCTAGTGTTTAATACTTAGTTAAATTAATTATAATTAATATTTATATTATTACATTTAAAATTATATATTAAAACTTAAGTTTTTAAAAAGTAATCTAATATATAAATAGTTTAAAAAGTTTTAACTATTATACAAAAAAATATTTAACTATTAGCTTAATATTAAAAATATTACTAATAATTAAATAATTGTTATATAATAAGTATTTAGTAATTCTTTTAATTTCTTAATTGTAAAGTTTTTATAAGCTATTTTTATAAGCTTTTAAATTATAGTTATTTTTTACGTTAAGTAAATTTTTTTTAACTTAAGGTTTTTAAGCAAAGCGCTTTATACGCCTTAATAAATTTTTTAGAAATAATTTTTTGTTTATTTTTTAAAAATCTTAGCAAACCTTTTTTAAAAATAATCTAGTAGTTTACAAAAATATAAATAGTTAGCATAATAAAATACTAGCTTAATATTTAGCTTAATTTTAGTTATATAGCTAAAATTAATTTTTTAGCTTTATATTTTAAAATTAATTTAAGCATTTATTTGTTATATATTTATTAAAACGTTTTTAGCTAAATTTTTATATGTAAAAGTAACTAACTTTAACTTTAAAAGCGTTATAAATAATTGTTTGTTTTTTTAAAACATAGTAAATTTAGTTAAATCGTATAATATATTTAATTTTATATTTAAGTTATATAAGTTGCCGTTTTATTTTTGTATAGTAGTATAGTTAATATATTGCTTAGTATTTATATAGCAATATAATTAAAAAAATAGCAAAATTACCTATTATTTTTTTTATTTTGTTTTAAGTACTAATAAATAAGTTAAAAGTTTAATTTTTATACGTAAATAAATTAGATCTTTTTTTTTTTTTTTTATATATGCTTACTTTAGCTAATTAAAAAAAGTAAACTAAATAATATGTTTATACGTTAAAAAAAAAACAAGCGTAATACAAAAAACAAATCTTTTTTTAATAAGTTAAAATAAAAGTATGTTATATAACTTTATTATTACTTTAGCTAATTTATAGTTTGTTATAAATAAATTAAAAGTATAAATATAACTACTAATTAGTATTAAATAAGCTTTATATAATTATATGTTTAATATATATATATTAAAACAAAGTATAATAATCTTTGTATTATAAGCTATTTATGTTTTGTATGTTTAAAAGAAAAAAAGGTTTATATAAAACAAAAGTTCTTTTTTATATATAAGAACTTTGCTAGCATATAAGCTAAACTAACACCAAGATTACCTTAGTTTATGTAATAGCTTTTGCATGAAGTAGTCTTTGTGTAAAACTTATTGTATGTATTATATATAAAAGTTACAACTAATAACTAGTTATTTTAACAAAAGCTTTTTTAATTTATGCTAAACTTTATTTAAAATAGCATTTTATTACTATTACAAAAAAAAATCAAAAAGTAATAATTATTTTATAATTTTTATTAAAAAAAGTACTAAAATAGTTTTAACTTATTTTAAAAAATTTTTTAAAAACTAACAAATTAACTAACTTTAAGCCAAAAATAAAAAATTTTTTTAAAAACTACGTTAAGTTTAAAAATCAAATAAAAATACTATTTAAAAATACTTAAAAAGTAAAACATATAAAAAAAGCACTTTATTACTTAAAACAAATAAAAGCAGCAATATATTATACTATAAAATTTAAACAATTAATAATAATTTTAAAATTGCTTAAGCTTATATTATTTTATTTATTTTATAATAAACTTAAAACTTAAGTTTAAAACAAACTATATAAAATAAATAAACTAGCAAAAATTAATATATATATTAATATAGCTATTATAATTAATTAATAATTATTTAATTAGTACTTTAAAACTAAAAAAACTAAAAAAAATAAAAAAAAAAATACTTAAAAAAGTATTAAACAAAAGTTTAAATAAATTAATAAAGTTTAAAAATAACAACTTTAAAATATATTTAAAGTTAAATATTATAACTATAAAAAAAAAAAACACTTTTAAAAATAATGCTAATTTAAAAAAAAAAACAGAAAAAAAGCTATAAAAAGAAAAAAATTCTTTAATTTAAAAAAAAAATATAAGTTATAAAAGTTTAAAACAACAAAAAACAACAAAATAATTTAAAAAATACGTTTTTAAAGCAAAAATATAAAATTACTATTTTAAGTTAAAACAAAAGTGCTATATTAAATAAATCTAAATGCTTTATTTATATAAGTTAAAATAAATAAACATATAAATATTATTTAAAAGCTTTATAATTATTAAAACAAATTACAAAAAAATATATTTGCTATATAAATAATTAAAGTTATTTAATATATAACTTAAAAAAATAGTTTAACTAAAAATAGCAAATAATAAAAAATAATAAATTAATATAATTAATAAATTTATAAAACTATAAAAACTTTAAACTATTAAAGCTTAAAATATAGCTTAAAAAAATTATGTTTAAAAAAACAAAACTATAATTATAAATAGTATAATTATTAAACTAATTATAAATTATTAAAATATTTAGTTGCTAAATAAACTTAAAAAAACAAAACTTATAAAACTTTAAAACAAAAACAAATAAAATTAAAAGCTATAAAAAATACTATAAAAAAAAACTAATAAAAATAAACAAAATATTTTTATAGCTTAAACTGCTTTAAATATAATAAAACAAAAAAGCATTAATAGTTAATATAAAAACTAATATATTTTAAAAACTAAAGCTAGTAATTTAACTAATTACTAAAAGTTATTATTATAACAAAACTATAATAAAAAATAATAATAATATTTTATGCTTAAAAGATTTAAAACATAACAAAATACTATAAAATTGCTATATAATATATTATTACTACTAATATTTATTTAATAAACTAAAAAACAATTAGTTTTTTAAATAAATTGCAAAAATAAAAATATAAAACTTTTATAAATTAAAATAGTTAGTTATAATTATAGTTTATTATAAAAATTTATAAAAATTTGCAATATTTAAAAAAAATTTTAATTATACTTATAATACTATTTTAAAAAAATATAAAAATAACTGCTATAAATATTATTAGCTAATTAAAGCATAATTATACTAAAAAATAGGTATTAAAAGCAAAAAAGCTTAAAAACTATAATTTAAAGCTTGCTTAAAAGCAAAAACAAAACAAAGTATAATAATATTTAAAGTACTAAATAAAACAAATACTTAAACATTTTATAAAAAAAAATTAAAAAACAAAATAAATATTTGCTAAAAAAGCAGTAAGTAGCTAAAAAAACTAAAGCTTTATATAAAGTTTAATATAATAACTAAAAAAATTAATTTAAAGTTAAACTTATATATTAAAAAAAAAAGTATAATATTTTAATTAATTTAAAAGTATAAGCTAATATAATTTTATTTAAAGTAATAAAATAAAATAAAATTCTTTAAAAATATAAGCAAAAATCTTAAAAAATTAAAAAATTTAATAAAAGCACTTTTAGCTATAATAACAATTATATATTTAAAAAAACTAAACTTTTTAATATATTTATACAAAAACACAAAAAGCAAATTATATTAAATATTATTAATATATTTAATTATAATATTATTTTAAAATTCTGTTTTTTGTTATAATTGCTAACAAAGCACTTAAACATACGTAAAAAAGGTATTTAACTTTAGAATTAAATTTTATAAGCTGTGTTGCTTTTAAGCATAATGCTATATTAATGTACATTTAGCAATGCAGCAAGCTTTAATAAAAATCTTTTTGTTAGGCTAGCAACTAGCTTAAACGCTATTTTAACTAAGCTGCATTAACATTACGCAAACAAACTTGCTAAACAACGCTAACTACCTAGAACCAAACTAAACGCAAATAAAAACAAATAAAAAGCTGCTAAAGCAAATGCAAAAAAATTTCTTAAGCTTAGCAAAGCATTAAAAACGATTACTATTACTAAAGAAGTAATTTGCGTGCTACTTAAAGCTAGCACAGAACGCGTTTATATACTTTTTTAAACAAACTTAAACGTTTAACTTAAACGTATTAAAAAAGCTATTAAAAATATTTTAAAAAGCGCTTTGCAAATATAAACATATATAAACATTATTAGCTAAAACTTAAACCTAAGAAAATTTGCTAATATTACGGTAGCTTTTTTATACTACGTAAGCATAATAGCTATTTACGATTAAACTATTATAGTTATACTAATAGCTTTAAGTGCTTATAGTAAAACTAAGCATATTGCAGTACAAAAAATAAATAAAGCGTTATTTTTAAACGTTATTAAAGCAGCTTACAAGCTTACTAATAACAACTAAAAAGTTATTTTTAGCTTAAAAAAAATAAAGAACTAATATATAAACAATATAAAATAAACTATAATAACATTCAGAAATAAGTTAATAGTATACTAATAGCTATTTTAACTTGTAATAATAAGCATACTAGCTACTAAAGTTATTAAACTAAAAGAAAAACTTTTAAAAACGCAATTATAGCAAGCTAATAACGTAAAGATTGTAAAAGTTATACTGCTAAAAAAACTTTAATAATGCAAGCGTAGCATAAAACCAATATACGTTAGCATAAAGTTAGTTTAAAATGCAAACAAGCTATATAATAATAAAGTTTTTTAAGATTATAATTATTATGTAGCTTTATTATACTTTAAAAATATAATAGCGTTAAAATGCTATTAATGCTATAAATAGAAATATAAAGCAGCTTACTGCAAAAAAAACAAATATTGCAGTTAGTACGCGTTTTTATAACATATTAACAATAAAAAAAATATGTGTTTAGTATAAGCTACAAATAGCTTAGCTAAATGCAAGCAATATAATAGCAAACACTTTGCATAAGCTATAATATGTTTATATGCTTAAAAAGCAAAAAACATAGCAAAAAATGCATATATATATAAAGTAGCTAATTATACTACGGATATAATAGCTAAACTAGCTTTTTAAAATAAACTTATTGCAGTATTGTTTAGCTTTTAAAAGCAGTTAGCTTTTAAAACAGCAAAAAACGTAAAAATAACTTAGCTGCAAAAAGTAGGCAAGCTTTTAAGCTTAAAGAACTAAAATAACAGCTAAAAAAAAAAACAGTTTTTAATTAAGCGCGTTATAATTCTGAACTAATTTTAGTTTAACTTTTTTAAAAACATAAGCAGTATTATAATAAAAAAGTTTGCAATTATAAACTTAGCAATGCAAGAAAAAAAAAGCTTGATTTTATTTTTAAACTGTAATAAAAATGCGTTAAAAAAAAGTAGCAATAAAGGTAGAACTTTTGCTAGCATATAATAAACAAGTATTTTATATTTTAATAAAACGTTAAAAAAAGTTATGTAGTTATAAAAAAAATCTTTTTTAAAAAAAATAAATATAACGTTTTAGTAATTTGCGAGCTATTAATAGCTATTAGCAACTTTTTATATGTTGCATGCTTAATTAGCTTAAAATATAACATTGTGCAATATTAAAACTAAAGCAAGCCTTAAGCAATTATATTAATAAATTTAATAATAAAAGTAAAAAAAATAAAGGTTATAAAAAACTAATATATAGTTACCTTAGGCTTTAAGAATAAAAACCTTAATATTTATTGCATTTATTTCTTTTTTTCTTTTTTTTATATAGCTTAAAAATAGCTTATATTACTAATAGAACTAAAACAAAAGTAGCTTGCTAATAAGACTTTATTACTCGGGGATTTTAACTTATATTACTAGAATTAAATATATATATTAAAGCTATACATTAAAGCCAGAAAAGCTATATTATTAGCACAAAACTAGGACTTTAAGCTTATTACTTTAAAAAACATAAGTACTTTTTTTAACCAAAAAAAACTAAATATTACTATAAACTTAGCTTAAGTATTAATAAACTTAAAAGCTGCTTTTATATTAAGCTTAAACATAATAAAAAGTAATTATAAGCTGCTTAAGTACTAAATAAAAAGCTTTAATAAACTAAATAAAACTTTAAAAAACTTAGGCTAGAACTAAAAGCTAACTAACATAAAACAAGTAAAAATTAAGGTATGCTTTTTTTTAGCGACCTTTTATTTAATAAACGTTAAAAACTTTAAACATTTAGACCTAGCTATAAAAAAGCTATTTAATAGCTTAAACAGGATTACAAACAAAACAGTATTAAACTAAAAAAAAAGCAAGCTATAATATAACTAATAAACAGCAAAAATAAAACAAGCAATGCAAAAAAAAAGAAAAGCTTATGCTTATTAGCAGAAAGTTTAAACTAAAAAAGCTTACTAAAACAAACATAAAGCAAACAAAAAATAAAAAAAAGCTTAAGCTAAAACATTTAAAAACTATTTTTAATAATAACTATATAACTTTTTTAATACAAAAAAAAGCAAAGCTAAAAGCACAAAAGTAAAACAAGCTAAAATAATATAGAAAACCTCGAAGTAAGCACAAATAAAAAGCTTATAAATATTAAAAAAGCTAGTATTGCTAAATTTCTGCAATAATAACAGCTTAAATGCAATTATAGCAAGTATTTTTAAAAACAAAGCAAAGGTTTTTACTAAAAGGTTTTTTTTAAAACTAAACGCTAACTTAAAAAACATAGCTACTTTGCTAGCTTTTTTAACTTTTTTTTTTTTTTACTATAACGTAAACTATTATAAAATGCAAACAATTTTAAGCTATATAAAAGCTTAAAAAGCATTAAAATTAAGTAAAATCTCAAACGCGTTTTTAAAAGCATACAGCTTATAACTACTTAAAAATAATAAAAATAAACACAAGTTTTTTATTAAGCGCATAGCTAATATAGCATTAATTAGCTTTTAAATTAGTTATTACTTAAAATACTTTTAGAATGCTTAAATAATAATTATTCTAAAAAATAAACTAAATAAAAGCTTACTAAGCTTTTAATAGCTTATTGCTTTATTAAACATAGTAAAAAAGCTTATTAAAACTAAAATAGCTTTAAAACTAACTTATATTGCTATAATATATAAACTGCTTTTTTTTAAACAAATAAAAAATAAGTTATAACAGTTTATAAAAATAGTACTATATTTAATTATTTTTGCAGTATGCTATATGTAAGCTATAAATAAAGTAATTTTAATGCTTTTTTTAAACATAATAAAAGTATTTAATTTAATAGTACACAAAAAGCTTTATTAAATACTTAAAAAAATAAGCTTTTTGAAGTAAACAGTACAATAAATATAAAGCTTTTTAACGAACTGCATAATAATTTTACTTTTTAACAAACAAAAATTAAACTTAATATATATTAAAGTAAATACTTTACAGGAATTTTTACTATTGCTAATTTTTTTTTGCTTATATACTGCTTTGCTATATAATAAACTGCAGCTTATGCAAAAGCTTTAAAGCGCTGTTTTTGCAAATAATACAAATTTACTAAGTGCTAAAAAAAACACAAAAATAGCTTACAAAGCGCTTAAATAAGCTTATAAAGTCTATTTAAAATAAAGCTAAAAATACAGATTTAAATTTAACCTAAGCAAATATTACTTTGTTTACTTTACAAAGCTAAGCTAAAAAGCTTTTAAGCATACAGTAAAAGCAAGCTAAAAAAAATATGCTTTAAAATAGCAGCAAAAATGCTTAGCATATAAATAAACTACTGCTTAAACTAAAAAAAGCAATACAAAATGCTTTATAAAAAGCTAAAAAAGCAAACGTTATTAATAAGCTGCTTAGCTTAGTTTGCGTAAAAACTAAGCATAATTTAAGCAAAACTTTTATATATAGCAGTAATACAAGCAGCAATTAAGTATAAATTAATAGCATAGCACAAATTAACAAAACAAAACTAATAGCTAAAATAAAAGCTGCTAAAAGCGCTTAAGCAAGTTTAAAACAAGTATTTATGTGCTATTACTAAGGCTTATAAAAGTGTTTGTACGATTAACTTTAAAACGGAATTACTAATTTTTTTTTTAAACTTATAGCTAGATTATAAAACTATTAAATACGTAAAAAAAGTTAAAAATACAAGCATAGCAAATTATATTTAAAAGCAGTTTAAAAAGCTAGCTTTAATAGCATATAACTTAATTAGCAACAAAAAAGTCTAAAGCTATAAAGTATAACTAAATAATAGTAAGAAAAAAATATTTTAAGCTAGCAAAACATAAAGCAAACTTTTAAAAATTTTAAACTATAAAATATACTAAAAGAGCAATAAAAGCAACAAAAAAAACAAGCTGCTAATAAACCTAGAATTAATATATATATAATATATTTAGTAATAAACTAAAAAACAGGAAAAAACAAAGTTTAAACAAACTGCTATTAATTAGTTTTTATATAATAAGTAGTTTAACATATATAAAAGCTTATATAAAGTTAAAAGCTTTATATTAGTTTAACTATATATAAAGAAAATTAGCTTAAAAAAGTATTTTGTATTTTAAAAAATATTTAGCTATAAGTTGCTAACGTGTTAGTGCAGTTAAGCCAAAAAGTTACTACTGCACTTTTTAAACTAGTGCTTTAAATATAACAATATTTGCAGCATACTAAAAAAGCAAACAAATTTTTAACTAAGCTACTAGTTATTATACAACCTAAAAAAAGCATATAAAATAGCTAAATAAGTTCTAAATACAAAAAAGCTTAGCTATTATAACATAGCTAAAGGATTAATTAAGTTATAAGTAGCTGCAAAAATACAAAAATAAAAGCTTTTAAACATAAAGTAAAAATAGTTAAGCATTAATACTAGCTTTTTTCCAAGCTAAAAAAAGTTTACTATAACTATAAAGCAAAAGCTAAAGCAACTGTTATAAAGCTATTTACTACTTATAGTTTTAAAAGGGCTACTTATTATAAGCTTACGTTTATAAACTTTAAAATAAAGCATAACACAATAAAGTATTAAAAACAGCAATACAAAATTATAAACATAAAACTATAAAAGTTAAAAAGCATATATTATAAAAAAGCAAAGCAATTAAGCAACTTTATTAAGCATTAAATACCGAAATTTTACTGAAACTTCTAGCTACTAAATATATAATAATGCTAACCTTTAAGAATTATATAAATACTTTTTAATTAGCTTATTTATACAAAACTTCTAGCTTTTTTATTTGCTGCAGCTTTTTTTGCTTTTTTAATTATAATTTAAAGTTGCATACTAGCTATAAATGTAGCTTAAATATTTTTATTAGTACAAAAATAGCGTATAGCTATGCAAGCTTTAATAAACAATTAAAGTTTTTTATTAATTTTTTTAAGCTAAAAAATTGTTAGTAGTACTTAGGATTAAAAGAATTTTAACGGTTAAAATAAGCATAAAATAAAGCTTAAAAACATATAAACATTAATACGGTTAAAAGTACTTATAGAACTACAACTATTACTTTTAGTGCTTATTTTGCTTTTTTTGTATTGTAGGCACTTAGTAAACTTGCTAATAATATTGCAAGCGCAAAAGTTATTAATGTTTTTATATAGTTAGTATAAAAAAAATAGCAATAAAAGGTGCATAATATACTACTATAATATAAGCAATATAGTAGCAGTATAGCTTAAGTATTTTAGCGTGCTTAATAAATATAAATTTTAAAGCTATTAGTAATACTTTAGCGCAAAGCATTAAAGCATTTATTTTTATTTTAAAAATTAGCGTTATAGCAAAAAAGCATAACAACAAGCAGTTATAAAAGCTTAAACTACATAGTAGCAAGCTGTTAACTATTTTATTTAGTACTATAAATTAAATAACTAGTAAAAACTGCAGCAAAATAACTTATAACTTTAAATATATAAGCTTAATATTAGTTAATATATATATTTAAGCTAAGCTAGTTATAAATATATACTACAAAAAGCATAGTAGTTATAGCAAAGTAAATTTTTGTATAACTACAATGCATTAATAACTAATTATATTATAAACTAAGCATTTTAATATATTAAAGCGGGCATAAGCTAAGCATATAATAATAGTAGTAATAAAAATAATAAGGTTAGTAGTTAAAAAAGGAAAAAATTAGCATAAGTAGCTAAATAAAATAACTTATTATTTACTGCTACTTTATATTGCTTAGTGTATAAGCTACTTATAAGCCGTGCTTACTTAGTAAGCTTACTATAAAAAGTATAAAAGTAGCTTAAAAAATAAATATGCAAAAAGCAAACTAAAGAATAATAAACAATTAACTTTGCTTATAATTTAGTTATAACTTAGTTATAAAAAAACTAGTGCAGCAAAAAGCTAGTAGTAATATTAAAGCAAGCAAACTACGATGCACTAGTAATACAATAAAAAAAGGTTTAAAAAAAAACTAAAAGAAAAAAGCAGCATACTTAGCTAAATAAGTGCTAAAACTAAAAAAATTACTACAAGCAGCACAAAGCAAGCAGTAATATTAAAGCAAGCAAACTATAAAGCAAAAAGAATATAAGAAAAAAAAAACTACAAAGTAACTATATAAAAGTGCATATATTTAATTAATAGTATGTTATAAGTAAACAAACAACCTAAAAGCAAAAAAGTAAAAAGCAAAGCATTTAATAAAATTGTAGCAAAACTAGTGCAACTTAGAAGTAAATATAAGATGTTTTTATTTAGCTACTAAAGAAAAAGTAAGCTGCTTATAGCTTGCTTTTAACTTATAAGCACGGTTTTTACTTATATATATAAAAAATAAAAACTAGCATAGCTAATAAGCTGTTAGCCTAAGTAATACAATATATATAATATTATTTTAAAAATATTATAGCTAAAAACTAGCAATTTTTTAATTTAATAAAAAACAAAAACTATTAATTAAGAAAATAAAAAACAAAGCAAAAAAATCAGAAAAATTGCAAAAAAAATCTTAAATAAAATACCAAAAGTATATTATAAATTTTATAAACTATTTAAAAAAAAAAAAAAAAAAGAACTTTTTAAACATAATTTATAAAACTACTACATTTTTATTAAAAAGAAATATTAATTAAAGCTTTATTAAGTATACTATATAAGCTTAAACAAAATAAACGCTTTATAAAAATACATTTAAAAAAATTTAGCAAAAAAATTCTTAAAAAAGTTTTAGTTATTTATTAAATACTTTATAGTATTAGTACTTAAAATAAAAAATAAAAAACAACTAATTAATAAAAAAAAAAAACTAATATAGCAAATAA